>JAFFZR010004577.1:0-36171 GCA_018397195.1 Lethrus apterus
CAGAAATAATTTGGAAAAAGGTTTTCATTCCAGTATTTATTAAAAAAACTTACAAGAAAATCACAGAGAAACTTAAAAAACTAGCGCTTTCAAACACGTTAAACGTCAGATGACAGAACGTAAATACAATAAGCAGTATGAGTAGCAGTAAAACAAAAAAATACACTGGTTTTGTGGCGTATGTGGTCACTTCCAATTGCTCACTCTGTACTAGATTGTATTGAAGTTAGTGTTGCCAACGGAGAGATTTAAACGCACCTTTTTTTAAATAAGATCCATATATAAATAAATTTAATTTATGAATTCATATGAACAATTTATTTTCATATTATTAAATAAAAAAGAAAAATACGATAGGTACTACAATAATTTGATATAAAATATAAAACTAAAAACAAATGACATTATAAATTATAACATTGTATAAAACCTAATTATACACATTTTTTGATAAAATACTTAAAATAATACACAGTTTTGTTACCCTATCTAAAGGTAATGTAAAAATTGAAGATAGATGCAATATAAAAAAGGAATTAGAAATGAATATATTAGCTGTCCATTATGTTAGATCTTGCTTTAATATGTACTCAAAACCACTAAATAACAATAAAATGTTGATATACCGTGGATTAAACTCTATTTTCTGCCCAAATATAGTACTATTGTTCTCTCGAACGATTACAGAAAGTATCATTACAAACTCATATAATTAAGCCTCTGACCGGAAGGTGGCGGTCATTTCAGAAAGTTTGGAGCTTTACAGAGCTCGTTAAGAAAAATCATACTAATATTTTTATTAAGTTTATTAATAACAAAACAAATATCAGAAAAATGTACTATATTGATGTAAATTGCACTTAAAATGTACTTGTGTACCATACTACCAATAATTTAGTAAAAATGTACTAAAACGGCAGCGCTGGTTACCACCTTTTACGTTTTTGGCGGCAATTTTTAAAATTTCAAATTGCTGCCCAACACCATAAAAAATTAAACAACAAATTCTTTTAAACCTTTATTTTGTTGTACATATTTAGACTAAAAACTTTTACAGAGAACTCTTAAATCTAATATAATACAGTATTACTTATTTATTATTGGCAAACATTAATACTATATAGCAGAATTATTTACGTTACAGCTCACCCAAAAACATTTAAAAAAACGCATTTTACAATGCCTCAAAAATCAAGAAAGCTAAATGTATATCTACGATACAAAAAAAAAAAAAATAAATTCATTCGTTTAATGTTTGGAAAATTAAAATTATGACATAAAAAAAGTTCAGAAGAAATTGCCAGTCATTCATTAAAACGTCGAACAACATATAATGGAGTATTATGGATCACTATATCAGTACATATTTAGGTTCCATAAATAAAGTATCGACAAAAATGCAAAATTATGTTTTTAAATCTAAAGGATATCAACGTCACAACACTGACTTACATAATGTGCTCATCGTACAACACTAACATCCTCACTGACACCGACATTCAATGACCAAACGCAAGAAAAACTGAACCCTTATGTAAACTGTAAAACACATGAAGGTGTCTCGGTGATATGTTGATGCATAAATACGACTTACAAATAACTTAACTGCCTTTCTAAACTTACCACTAACATAAAAAATTAAACTACATCATCCACTAAACAAAAGACAAAATCCAAAATTTTGAAATGTTATACATGTATTTCTAAACTGTCAAATTGAGGCCAATGAACGTAAAAAAATAGTCAGATCTATTTTATTGACTTATATATCGGGTGGTGGTGAACCGGACACTGTCTTAATGTTCTTGTTCTTACGAGCGGTTGAATGAGCTATAGGACTGTATGGTCTTCTATTCGTCGACGAGCTAGAACACAGGAACCGAATTAAATTGGCTCATTATGATTATGTTAAAAAAAATCTTGAAAGCTGTAACAGGCACATTACATGCAAGACAATAATAAAAGTAGAGGAGTTTACTCATTCCATTCATTTTATTGGATACATTTATAACGTGAATGTATACATAATTGGTGTTCAAATAGGGAAAAACTCATAAAACATGTAAAAATTTAAAACACCAACATAAACCAAGCAGACACTTCGTATTAAACATTAATTATGATGATTGCGTCGATATACAGCTACTCTTATTATTGAATTTAAAAAAAAGTGATGAGTCGCAGTACCAAACACGTTACTTACTTGAAAGAAAAAAACGTTGAAAACTTACTTTATTGAGTGTTTTCGTGAATACCTGAAATATATCAAGCCTGGATAGTCAAATACGAAGTAATCTACGAATCTAAAGGATTAATCGTTAAAATAATCAAGGGATCAGTTACATCAGTAATCAATCACTCACATTATTATTCATTCACAAAAACATGCAACTTGATTAAAAATGATTTAGTAAAAGCATATGCTTAACACCGGAACCGTATTCCTACCTTGTGGAGTTTGACGGCGGTAAAGCTAGCAGAGACCTTATATTCCTTCTAGGTGAGGACAAGGTAGTGTTCGTTGAGTGTCTATCTCTATGTCGACGGCTACCATGCATAAAACACAACATTTAATCACCGGTGTGTCGAAATTTTTAATTATATCCAATTACATCGTTTTGTAATAATAATATAATTAATAATTTCAACATACCAGAGAATCCATGAAAAAAAAGTGCATACTAAATAATATTCAACAAAATAATATTTTCTAACTTAAAATGAACCAAATAACATTGTATACTTTCAAATCAACGTTATGTAATTAATCAACTGAGAAAACTGCCTAACATTTTTTCAAGTTTTCTTTTATACAGTGCGAGTCAAAAATATAGATGCTATTTAAAAAAATAAATAAATAAAAAAATTTTACATAGCGGTAGTGGAACATGTATAGATGAAAATAATTTTAGAGTGTAAAGCTCTAAAGGCTAAAAAACTCTTGTCTATAAACGTGTATTCTATTTCAAATGATAAGAGAGATATAGCAGCCAGACATCTCAATGACTCACCCTGTATATTTGAAAATGATCATAACATAAAATGATATTAAAGGCTTCTCATTTGTATTACTCCTGAGTACTTTGAAAATGTTCCATAATTTCGAGCAACGAAAATTTGAAAAAAATAAGACAGATTTCCAAATTAACCAACTGAAACAAAAAATTAGGTTACCTCGGACCAGACGTGATAGCAGGAACTCCAGTATGTGAATAACCAGCGCCTCCGTAATTGTGTCTATTGCGTGAAATCGAACCTGTAATACGCGGCACATCGGAACGGCTACGAGTTTTAGTTTCCCATTCCTTGTTAAAATCTTCCGCGTCGTCTTCATCCAAGTTGATAAAATCCTGACGTTCTTCTTGATCACCCGAATGGACGTTCTGTTCTCTTTCAATGATGTGAGCCCTGTCGCCGATGTGGTGACCGATGGCCATCTTCTTAGTTCCAGTTCGAGAATCACTGACGGTTCTTTGCGTCTCTTTGATGCCGCCGGGTGCGACGCGGGTACTCGAACTGGCTTTGTAAACCTGAGGACGACCATCGGGGCCAGATGTCATACTGACGACGGTACTCGAAGAACTATAACAATGAGCGTCTCCTATGGAATCTAGAGAGTTGCTTAATAATCGGTTGATGTTCGGGACTGGGAATCCATAGGGCATTAACGAATGGTGACTGTTTGAGCGGTGCGTCAAGGCGCGATTTTCAAAATCGTGCCCCATCATCCCAAACGGATCGGCGAAAAGTGAATTCATCATGTTGTTCATGTGTCTCATCGTACGTACATGGGACCTACGAAAAAATTCAAATCGTAAATTTTGGAATGTCAAGCATGGCGGACTGTTTACAAGGTGTATGTGTCATAAGGTCGTATTGGCACGTTTATTTGTTAAACTCACCCAAAAAACGGGTCATCTTCTATGTCGCCTAGGAATGAGCCAAACAAAGACATTTTTGTACGTGTTCTTCGAAATACTGGTTAGATTTTAGACTAAAATTTCATCGAAACGTACAGTTCTAGAATGATTATTTTATAGTACGAAGTTAGCTTTATAATAACTGTATACGTTCTGTCATTTCTATCGCATCGACTTTAGTTTTAGCAATTATTAATAAAGATATCAAATTATAATAACAAAATTAACGTTATAGCGCGTTAAAACGAATTCTTTCACAATTCTATATATTTTTTTGGATCACGTATCTAATGAAACGAATTGAAATAAAATCTCTTTAGGGTTTTTAATTTTCTTATATTGGTTGTGTATTGAAGTTATGTTTAATACATAAAAGTTTCAAATATTTATTTATAATGGAGTCGTTTGTCAACACAAGAAGGAAACAAATATTCAATGAATGTTTGTCATCTTTACAAACAAGTGTGGAATTGATCGAAATATATTCATCACCTGAGGAAAAGCATGCAAACATGAAGTTAATAAAAACCATCGCTAAAGACTATTATGAAGTCGAGGTGAATTTCGATAAATCAACGCACGCACTCAACAAAACGTCGGAATATTTCAACGGTGAAGAAAATGACTGTACGGACGACGTCAACGAAACATACGAGAAATATTTGAAAGATGCTGTAGATGAACACATTCCGTTTAAAGAACATATGATTTGGAAGGCTATCACAAAGAGCATTACCGACGTACAGATGGAGAAACAACAAAATGACACTAATCATAATAGTAGTTTGTTATGTTCACAAAGCTTTCAGTTACCGATCGATCCGGTATCTAAGAAGACTATTCAAAATCCATGTAAAAACAAAGTGTGTGGCCACGTCTACGATTACGAATCTATTACTGGCTATTTGAAATCAAGAAAAATGAAGATAACTCGTTGTCCGTACGTTGGTTGTACAAATTCTAATGTTATGGAGACTGATCTTGTCAAAGATATGGAGTTAACACAATTGATCAGCCAGACAAGTATTGAAGGGGATTAAATTTTTTTTTTTTTTTATTTTTTCAACATTCTGTAATAAACAAATTTATATTAAAAGTTGCTTTTAAATGTGTGAGCTCGATAACAAAATAAAAAAAGGCTTTGGCCCATGAGGGGATCGAACCCGCGACCTTCGCGTTATTAGCACGACGCTCTAACCAACTGAGCTAATGGGCCAGTTATGTTAAACTTTATGAGTGTACCAACTCTACAATATAACATAATAAAATTAAGTAATATTTTTGTTTAAAATCTATAATAAATTCATTTCAACAAGTGTGTGCTATTCTACCCAGAAAAGTAAGAGCTAGAAATTGTCCGTAGAGTACTCCAGAGTAAAATTGAGTCCTCTAGTTTCAAAACCCCCTAAATCCATTTTTAATGTTATATGACTTAGATAGCATAACAGGATCCTTAGGAAAATCCTACTGATTTGTAAACTATAATAATGTCAAACCCACCAAATTCCATTTAGAATTCACTGTTAAAATTTGACTTAGTTTCAAACGCCACCAAATCTGTTGGAAATAATTTTCAAACGCCACTAAATACACATCAACCAATTAGAACGTGACTAAACAAAGCTACAACTCCATCTTTGGGTAATATAAATCCGGATCTATTAGTCTAATTTCATTTCGTTATTGTTGTTTTTCAAATAAAAAGTTTTCTTTTGTTTTTTTTTTTTTCATTGTTACGCTTTCCCTTTTTTCAAACCTACTTTGTTCGGAATAAAAACACTCAATCCATAATACTGACTTCCAAATTCCATTAAATTCAGTAATTGGCTTCAAACCCCACTAAATCCATTTTTATTTTCAAAATTGTGACTTTCTTGTAAGTATATTGTTTGTCTGCGGTGTCATTTTAGAATCTAATACTGTAAAGCAATTTGGGGGAAAAAAATCATGAACGTGTCACCGCTCTGTTAGTTACACAGTTTTTCTTAATTTCTGAAAAAGTCACAAAAGTGGATTTAGGGGTTTTTGAAACTAGAGGATTCAATTGTGTAATACATACAAATGTCACTAATGTGAGAATTCTTATAGAAGAGAAAAAAAAAACACTTAATATAAAACACTTTTATTACTCAATAAATAAAAACCTTAAAATCAACGATATACTATATATACAAAAATATTACTATATACAAGTTTATTTCGATCAATTAAAAACTAATATAATAATTAGTTGACGTATTCACTATAAACAATCAATTGGAAACCTAATACTTTAACGTTCATACTTACAATAGATAGTAAATTCGTCGCTTTTATCCATATTATAACTTTTGACTTAAATATATGTGTATATCATAAAATGAGAAAACGTAATTATTACAATATAATTGAAAAATGCGTAAGACGCGTCGGTACGTCATACACAAACACCCCAAGACATTATATATAATTACATAACATTAGTTTTAAGTTACAATTAATTTTATTATTATTATTATTACCGGGCGTGGTCTTCGGTTTTTATTGGCAGCACTCATTGACGTCGAGATACTTCATAATAGAACATGAAGATTTGTGTTTTTTCTCCTATTATGGGATGATTTTTTGATGAGGAGGCCAAAGTTGACGGTTGTTAAACCTATATTATTCGAAACATATTTCACATTAAAATTTTTTTTTCAATACATTTTCTTTTTTTATTTTTTTGTTTTTTTCTCTTTTACATTCTTTTACAAATCTTTTCAATACTACAAGTTTTACAATTTGTAATTTGTAAAAATCATTCACTGATAACCGAAATGGGAAATTTCTAAACATGAACGATTTTTACATTATAATTATGTTTACAATACGGAGGAACTACAGGAATACAGGACTTTATGTATCATCAAACAATATTGTTTTGACGATGAAGGACGGATTATGAGATACATTCAATTAAATATGTGCATTTTCTGTGAGATTACAAATTTCATACAAAAAATTCACATTACATAATTTATAATACAAATGTTAAATTGTATTAACTAAATCTAATGACAAGTTTACAATTATTTTGTATTCGTCGATACACACACGAAATTAAAAAATTACATTAAAATCACATGAAATTTTGAGCCAACCCAAATTCACACATTTGCATATCTTATTACACAATCATAGTATGTCACCTGAAATTCGTAAACATATAAACATGCACTGTTTATTAGTATGCTAAATATCCGTAAACTTAAAAAATATCACATCATATCACATTTTTGTTTCATCAGTCATTCGTATTAAAATTGTCTATAAATTGCAAAATATAAATGCAAAAAACATAACATATAAGAAATAATATAAAATGACGATATAAAAAATATAACAATAATTAAACATACAGGATGTACGTTTTAAAAAATTGCTACACCTGCAAAAAATTCTAATACACATCCTGTATATTATTTTCACAAAAAAAATGCATTTGAACACATTTTATAAATAAACTCGATAAAAGATAACTGATAAGGATCATGACATAATTGATAAAAGGTCGTCACATTTTTTTAAAATCTAATCTACTAAATGGATGAAACACAAAAATCACACAATCACACAATCCAAGATGTTAAAGTTTTATGCCAACGTTTCTCAAACTTTTCTTAGAGTTGCACATTTTGAGTAACAAATTCTCATAAACTTGAAGTGGCTAATTAATTTAAATTGTACTTGCTGTCCAAAAAATAGAACAATTTTATCCACAAAATGACAACATTTTACGTATTCCCTTTTATTATAAAAGTTTGGGAAACACTGTCATATAAAAATGTTCAATGTAGCAAAATACAATGAAGACCATTCGCACATTTCCTTTCGACACAGCATGCAAAGTGAAGCACACACGCTACAAACATACAATATTACTAACAGTAAAGTAACGAAAATAATCAAAATGTACAACAAACTTTAAAATGATATCAGCAATTTGAAGGCAAAATATAATACCTGTTCGAGTCCTCCTCTACTCTTGCTTTTCTTTCTCTTCTTGTGTGATTTCGATTCTTTGAACAGGTCTAAATTATTTGCGAATCCCAGACGCAAATGTATCGGTAGTTTTCCATCTTAATAATACGAAACTATTAGTATTTTGTAACAAAAATTAAAATGTAATTCTTATGATTGTTCTAATTTTTTATTTAGAGATTTGTCACTTTTATGAGAAAGAACCGCCTTTTTCGCGGATTAAGGTTTGTGATTAACTCTTGTCAAAATTACAGTATTTATTTAACACTCGTAGAAAACACATTATGTAACTAAATAAGTTACAGCTTCTAAGTTTGCTTATAACAGCAAAGAAATTTTTTTTTTTTAAGTTGGGTGTAACTTAGTAGCAAGCACTTATTTATAATTGCAAAGTTAAACAATCAGGTACCTGTACAATCGGCAAGAAGTTCAGAATCAGAATACAGAAATCTTACTTTCCTCGCAGGATTCAAAAATTTATTATTTTTTATTTTCATTACGCCATAACCAATATTAGTCAGTGTTGCCGTTCGCTTAACAGCATCATATTCTAACATAATCAGCACATTAGTAAGTTGAAAAGCATGCAACGTTAAAATCTACAAACGTTTACCTTTAGGGGCTGATTCTTGTTCCTTAGATTTTTTAGGTTTTTTGAAAACAGCACCCTGTAAAGCGTTCTGCAGGAGTCTGGACTGGACGTCTTCGGCGACTGGGAGCTTATTTTGTCGTTCTGCACGTTTCCTACTCAACTGAGCCCGTAAATCACCTATCGTAATCATAATTGAAAATAACACACCGTAATTTAAAAATTGAAACTCACCATCAGATTTTTGTGTAGCGTCTTCCGCATCTTCCTTGTCGATTATAATCTCCATATCATCATCCAAATCGGAATCCTCTTTCTTCGTCACCTCGACATTTCTGGCATTTTTCTCAATTTTTAAAATCTCGTGCTCATTAGCAACGTCGTATTTACTCGTCGTTTCGTACTTGGCCGGATTACGTATTTTTATCTCAATTTTTTTGCTTTCGACGGGCGTAATGACGGCGATCTTCTCCCTGTCTCGACGTTGCTCGCTTCGAAACAGTATTCGATTTTTAAGGAACAATCTATCGCGTCCCTCTTTCGTCTTTTTGTCCGCAATTTTCGATTCGTTCTTACACCTGTCTTTGTAGAGGCGTTCGTCGCGCGATTTCAGAGGCGATCGGCTCCGATGTCTTTTACGGTCCCGATCGCCTTGACGATTTCTGCTTTTGTTCTCTCGATGACGACACGGCATAAGTAGAGATTCGTTCTTGACGTTGCGTGAAGGGTCGCTTAACAATTGCGTGAAGGGCATAACGGAAACGTTTCGTTTCGCGTTGAGATTCGACTTGAAACGACCTTCGTTTTCTTCGTCGGTTTCCTCGTCCGAGAACAAATCCTCGACGTTCGTGTCCAAATATTCCTCTTCCACTTCCAATAATTCATTTTTGGTCGACGATTCGTCGTTTACGACCCTTTCATAAGAGTTTTCTTGCGCATTTTCTTGTTGCTCGTTTTTCGGTTTGAGTCGGATGATACCGTCTTTAGTTTGGATTTCGTTTGATTCAAATTTACGTTTTCGAGCTTCTAAAATGGGATCCACAGACTCATCGATATTTGTTTCTTGAACCCTTTCCGGACTAGGACTCAATGTCATTCGTTGTTTACTTTTATCTTGTGATTGATCTTTTTCATTGACAGTTTTATTACCAAGACGATCCCTTATTGGCGGCTTCGGCGGTGATCGGTTGTTATATTTTGGTGATTTTTCACGTGGCGACAGTCGAGGAGACTTCTTTTCTGGGTGCCTCCTATAAGGAGAGCGTTCGCGCATCGGTGGTGATCGCTTATCTCTATTTGGCGATAATCTCCTTACCGGTGATTGTTTTCTATTCGGTGAGATTTGTGGAGATATCCTATTCGGTGACATCCTTCTAATTGGTGATGTTTTCCTACTTGGGATCTGTCTGCTTGGAGATGTTTTTCTACTTATTGGTAATTTCCTAATGGGTGATTCTATACGGCGTGGCGATAACTTTCTCCCAGGTGACAATTTCCTATCCCTTAAAGGGGACACTTTCTCCTTGTTCAAACCATTCATGCCTTTCTTTTCGATATTCTGTGCACCAAACCGATCTGGTGACCGGGAAGGTGACCTATAAATGCGAGGCGACTTCGATCTACGATATCTAGGCGAAGGACTTCTCGAATACGACCGTCTGGGTGACTTCTTGCGACGTTCGATAATTTCACGATTTTGTAGAACAAAAGCCGCACTTCGTGGTGATAAAGGTGCCCTCGTTATCGTTAAAACATCATCTGTGTTTCGTAACAATGGGGACAAAGCTCGTTCAAAATTTGGAAGATATAACTGGGGAACCACTGGTAATGGATTGAATGGCAAATTTGCACCACGAGTCAAATTTGGACCATTAAATTGACTTGTTGGAAACACCATCGGTGCATAAGGGACAGTTTGAGAAACGTAGGGTATAGATCTTTGTGGATACTTTTTAAAATTAGTCCTTTGTGGAGGAAGTCTAACAGGTTTAGATTTCAACTTTGGTGACTCACTTCTCATTGCTTTATCTATGTTCACACTATCTTTAAGCAGTTCCTTGTTTCTTGTTTCAATATCCAACTTAACAAGACTTTTCACTTCAACATCAACTTTTGTTTCTGCATCAACTGAAACATTCACTGACGTCTTTCTTTTTCGTTTTTTAATTCTATTCTTCATTTTTGGTTTGTCATCGATGGGTTTACTTACACCGTGAATTTCGTTCTCTAATTCCTTCATTAACGCTTCCAAACTGTTCGTACGTTCCAATTTGTTTGGAGATTCGCTTTCGGAACCCGACACACTTTCATATTCTGATTCGCTTTCCGATTTATCAGAATTGTCATACCGATCGAATTTACTGGGAGGTTCTGAAGATTTCTCTTCGTTTGTGTTCGTATAACAGTACCGATCTTGTGGTAAAACTAACTTGTGAGTTCCGGAGTTGTCGTTAAAATTCAATTTTTTCAGAGATGAGTTGTCAACGTTTGAGGGTTCTTGGGTGGTCGGTATCGATATTAGATTTGTGTTTCTCAAACGGTTGTTGAACTGACCCTATGTATTGGGGAATTTGTAAAGGCGTTTTATTGATAAATTGTACTTACGTTTCTGGGATTACGACCTTGAAAACCTCTTCCGCGTTTGGTTGAATTTTGAGGTATTTTGATGTAAACTGTTGAATTGTTGAAATTGGTCGATACAGCTGGCTTTCTAAGCGATTGCAAGGCAGCTAAACGTAATTGTTCCAAGTCGTCCTCATCATCTGATTTTGTCTTGTTCTTAAAAATATGTCACGTGAATTATATAAAAATGACAATGTGATCGGTAACTGAGTTGGAAAGTTTAATCGTGTACTTACATTTTCCATTAATTCCATATTTTCCGAAAATTCTTTTCCATACAAACACTTAACTTGCCAAAATGGCGAAAACTATTTGTAGCAAACGTCAATGCGCTCGCGCAACATCTGGGGAATTTCGTAATAAGCTCAAAAATAACTAAATATTGATTGGGTTATATTTTCTTAAATAATTATAAAATGTTATATTTTACAATGAAAGCACGATATTGGGGTGATACATGGTTTTAATGTAAATAATTTTAACAGTTAAGAAGTGAATTTAAAAGTTTCATATACATAGTGCCTAGTTGGTATGTATTTTTTTTTGTTTATTTATAAATATAATTCACAGTAATTAAGATTAGAAATAATAATCGCTTTAAAATGTTGTGTTGCTTAAAGATTCAAATTAGAAATGCATTTGTTTCAGTCAGGATCTCTGTGTAACTTCCAATTAACAAATATGTATAATAAACTCATTACACGACACCCCAATAAGATGCAGCTTTAACTGACACAAGTACTAGCATGACAATGGATTCACTAGGTGATATTTTATTGCCTGATGAGGAAGTCCATGACAGGACACCTACAAATGAAGTCGACATCTCAACGGCTAATATCATCGAATCATCAAATAATTCTGAAAGTAAATTAGGTCATTCGGAATCATTTAATTTGAGTGAAAGAACTAGTGCGGTTAATTCAAGTTATTCAGAAGAATGTGATAAAGTGACGTGCAGTGTTGATCAAGTGTATAATTCAAATTTAAGTTTACCGAAAACGACAGTATTAAGTAAACAAAGGGCTAAACAACGACTGCAAGCTTTTTTACCGCTTAGACAGAGTTTAAATGTCTCACCGGTAAAAAAAAATGACGACGGTCTTAAGAATGAAAATAAACTTTCACCATCGAAAAAAGCAAAGACAAGTGAGTACAATATAAAGTTGATGTTATAGATTAGTGTTCTCGAAATGAACCCATTTTTGTTCTGAATTATTTTTGTATTCTTAAGAATTTATGTATTATTATTTTGTATCTTTCCTTATAATCGACTAAAATCAAACTATAATTGAAGTATGGAAGGTATTTTTCTTGTAAAACACTTTTTACCTTGTTTAATGAACATAACCTCACAAAAAATTTATCAAAAAAAGTTAAATTTTTTCATTGTTCAACTCCATATAATGTGAGTATCAATTTCTCATTGAAATTTGTATTTAAAACTTCTTGCTTTTGATGTGTGTTACATATATATCTATAATTTGTAGGTCCGGTGAAGGTTAAATCGGTAATCGAGGAAATCGAAGAAATGAAGAAAGTTGAAACTGCGCATATTTTAGCGTTCGAAACGAATTTTCTAAATAAAAGGATCGGTAGATCACGATCAAGATCTAGATCTAGATCACGAAGAACAAGAGATAGGAGTTATCGCAGGCAAAAAAGTCGAAGCAGATCTCCAAATAGAAAATCCGCTGTCGCATTTTCCGAACAAGGACGGTATCCCAACAGCTGGAAGGAAACCAAGGCGAGAGGTTTAAGTTTAGATGATTTGAAAGAAATAAAACACACACGACCAAGAAGAAGCAACGAAATGCATGAGTAAGTATGAAGGTATTTATAAATGTCATATTTAAAACATATTTGTAGTTACCGAAAACAATTGTTGTTTGAATCACCGTCGTGTCCACTGAGTCCTTTGAAAGTTAAATCAATTGGCGGCTCAGAAAAGGTTATACCAATTAAATATATAAGGTCTTTGAAGTGAATTTTTTGAATTTCTTCTTACATTTGGACATTTTAGATTTACGAAGCAGTCGCCTTCGATTTCATACAGTCGAAACATCAATAAATCTACATATTGTTACATAGCACGTAACGAAGCGTTTTCCTTTGTGTCACGATCACATAAAGAAATATTGAATGGGATCATAAATAACACGACGTCGACGAAGTAAGGAAATTTTATAATTGTAATTTATTACGTTGTGTACAATGATATATATTAGTAAATAATAAATATATTACATGTTAAAATTAACATATTGTCATTTACTGCAATGGAAACATGAAGAGTGTGCAACCTTAAATATTATTGGTTAAATATTTCTTTTTTCTTTTTTGTGTCACAGATTTCCAGATTCATCTCCAAAGTCTCCAAGAAAGTGGTTTCCCAAAACTGTGCTGAGTAACATCGTAGACAATACCGAAGGTGAGCTATTAGAGCATTCGTTGGGATTAAGCATTCTTCAAAATTATACAGACGAAGATGATGAAGAAAAAGAAGCTGTGAGAGAAATCAAAAATAAATCTCTTAGTTTAGAAATCCTCGATGAATCGAACTTCCCAAATGACGGTGACAAACAAACTGAAGACTCGATTAAAAATCTCGATAATAAATCTCTCAATGTACAATCTGATGAATGTAAAATTGAATGGGAGGTCGAAAATAAAACAGAAATGAACGAAACAAAGGCGGAAAATGTAAAAAAGAAACATAAAGACGTGAAGGAATCGAAGGATAAAAAGAAAAAGAAAGAAAGAAAAGATAAAAAACATAAAAACCTTAAGAAGTATTCTTCAGATGATGAATTTGAAAAATCTAAGAAACAAAAAAGGAACGACGAAGATGAAATACAAGATAAGTCGAAAATGAAACAAAATGAATTCGATATGAAAGCTGTTGAACACAACGAAGTTAATATTAAAGGTAATGAAGATATCTTTCAGGAAAAAGATGCTGTAACCAATGTTACACAAAAATCTGTCGTAACAGAGGAAAATATGAAAAACAAAGATGTATATGTAACAGACACTGATGATATAAAATATGGTACCGTAGGAAAAAATATGAAAGATGTAAGTGAAAAATATATTGTAAAAGATCATATAAAAGAAAAACCGAATATCAAAGAAGATAACTGTACAAATAAAGATATATCAGAAGAATATAGAAGACTATCAGAAACTGGAAAACAGAGGTTTTGTTCGAACTCCAGGGATGGTGAAATCGAATCAAAATTTCAAGATAAATCAGCAACGAGAGGACGATCACAATCAAAAGAACCCAAGACACAAAATCAGACAAAATCAGGGGAAAATTTTAGATCAGAATCTACAGAAAGAAGAATAAAAAAACTAGATTCTAGTTTAAAATTCTTGAAAAATAATTCCAATTTAAAGTCTCCAGAGAGCAAACATCAGAAAAGCAATCCATCTAAATCAAGCTTAGAGTCACGAAAATTAGAGGAAAAAAGACGATCTAAAACAAAATCTCCAGAAAAGAAACCAAATTTGGATTCCCAAACAGAAAAACGACCAAAAACAATTGAAACGCATACTTTAGAAACTGCAGGCAAATTAACTGATAAACGCATGTTGACCCCAAAAAGTCACGACAACAAACCTAAATCGGATCAAAACAAATCTATATCGAAAACTGATGAGAAGTTGCCGAAATTATCCAGATCAACGTCTACAGAAACATTTGATAAATTTAGAGACACTAGGTCTCGATCAAAGTCAAGAGAAAATCGACATTTCAGGGTAAAATCCAGATCTAATTCGCGAGAAAATATACACCACCAAAGGAAACCGTTCGAAACGGCAAAATCGAAACCTCAGAACGATTCAAAACCAGAAAAATTTACATCCACATCGAAAGAACGTAAAGTAGGTGAAGAAAAGTCGAAATGCAAATCTAAATTAACTGAAAACAAATTGGAGAAATTGGAAACTTTAGACAAATTCAAAATTGACAACAAAATAGATATAGATGTGTTGGAGGTTGAAACTCCTGACACTGAAGAGTATCATTCGCATTGGGAAAGTGATGAGCTTGCTACCCCATCTCGAATGTCTAGAAAAAAAATTGATCTCAAACAAAACACATCATGGGAAAGCGATGAGGATACCGCACTCAAATATAGAAGTCGAAATAGGTATGTTAGTGACAAACTGACGGAAAAACTTGCAGAGCGATCGTTGGAAATGCCCCTGAATATTAAACACACGAACAGGTCGTCGAAAAGGTTGTATTATGAAAAAATCGAGCCGATGAACCAAACGAGACTTTTGTACTCTGAAGACAGTTGGGAAAGGGGGGAGTATTTAAAGATACGTAGCGACATTGAGCACATAAGTGAAGAACGGAGATTGTTGGAGAAAGAACGTAGAAAATTAGCAGAGAAATTGGAAAAATCGACTGCTTACGTTAGATATGAAGAAAATTACATTCAGAAGTCGCACGAAAAAACGGTTTGCAAGGATAGGTCACCTATTCATGATAAAGTGAATAAAGATCGTTCGGATTACAAAAAATGTAACGAATTATATCACGACGATATTTTTAATGTAAATGAAAAAAAGGATAAGCTTGTAAACATATGCGATGGTTTTAAGAAGTCGATGGAATTTTCTGTTGAATTCGACATTCGGCATCCACATGAAAAGAATGAATTGGAAAACATAAAAGAAACTAAAACAAATGACAAGGAAAAGATTGTCGTTGATTCGAAAGAAATCGAAGGAAAGCGAAATCGATGGGGAGAGACAACTACGTTCGATTTGCAAAACAAAACAGAAACGAAGGAAAATGAAACCAACGAAGATGTAAAAGAACCGCTTTTGGATGATAATTCCTTTTTCGTAGCGAAAAAGTCAGATAAGTTGGAAAACGAATACGAAGAATTTTTAAAAGCGGTCACTTCGGACATGTCGACTTCCGAGAGTTTCAAAGAGGAGAAAAAACACGAAAAAGTCGACAAACACAAAATAAAAATTAAGTTAAACAAAGTAGCTTGTCCTTCGAAGGCGTCTAAGCGGGAACAGAAAACCAAGAAGAAAAGGCGAAAATTGAAACAGAGGGAAAAATCGAGAAAAAGGCGCAAATATCGGTCGAGTTCTAGCAGCAGTTCGGAATCGGATTCGTCGACGTCTTCGAACTCCAGCAGTGAAGACACGAAGAAAAAATCAAAAAAGAAAATTGTAAAAGTGATAAAAACTAAAAAAGAAGACGTCATACCAAAGTTGGAAATGACGCATAACATCATTAAGGATCTCGATGATTTGAAGCCGTTTCCGGAAATCGACGAAGTACAAGTTAAAAGCGAAGTAAATGAAGTTGCGAACGTTACAAACGTCACTAAAGTTGTTATGCCTCTTCCTGTTCCATCGCCAAGTATAGTACCGCCACCTGTTATTCCTCAAGTTAATTTAGACGTGGTGAAGATAGAACCTCAAAGTGTTGCAATCGACACCACAGTTGATTCAACCACATCAATTGTAAAATCTGAATTAGTTACACCGGTTGCCCCTCTTGAAACAAAACCTCTTATTGATGATAGTTTACAGAAATCTCCGCACGGAGCTCCGTCGGTGGAACAGCTCGAGACGAATAACCTCGAACTTATAACGAATATAAAAACTAACGTTGATAACTTATATTTGAATAGAGGTGTGGTGTCGTATTCTTTTTGCTTGTCTTCGAAAAATCTAAATCCTAGAAACACTTCAAACGATCCCGACGAGGATTTTACAACTCGATTTATAAAGAAACTTCCCGAAGAAGACTTCGTTGCAGACAACAAGGTGTTTTCCAGCGATTGCGTCAACGAAGAAGACCGCGATAAGAATCCGCAAAGTACAAACAAAAGAAGTACTAGTCTAGAAAAACAACCTAAAAAGATAAACAGACCGCTTTCTCGAAGTCATTCTAGGAGTGCTTCGCCTAAACACAGTCCAAAAAGAAGACGCGTGTCACCGAAAAGACACGGAAGAAGATCGCCGAGGAGAAATCAGTCAAGATCACCAAGGAGAAGTGTGTCACCCAGGAGAAGTGTGTCACCGAGAAGAAAAGTCTCAAAATCACCAAGGAGGTCACCGAGAAGAAGCGATTTATCACCGAGGAAAAGAGATGTGTCGCCCAAGGGCAGGCATTCTCCAAGAAGGGAGTTTTCACCAAGAAGGAGAGATTCGTCGGTGAAAAATGTTTCACCAAAACGAAGAGATTTATCACCGAAGCGAAGAGACTTATCACCAAGACGAAGAGATTCATCACCGAAAAGTAAAAATCTTTTCGGAAAAGACGACGAGTTTTACGATCGAGATAAGTTGTTACGAAAAAGGGATATATCACCTGGAAAGCGAAACGCTTCTCCATTAAGGGACAAGAATTCATCGCACAGATATAGAGACATATCACCAAGAAGACGTCTTTCTCCGGATTATAGAGATTTATCTCCCAGATACCGCAATCGTTCTCCAATTTATCGAGACGTTTCGCCAAATCGAAGGAGATTTTCACCTCGAAGAAGAGACGCATCGCCAAGAAGTAGAGATTATTCGTACAGAGGGCACAGAAGTCGTAGGTCGTTATCTCCATTCAGACGTAGTTACACGAGATCACCGTCGATTGATCGCAAGAAGGAGCCGATTCAGGTTACGTTGCAAAGACTGGCAGGTTTGGATGATTATCACAGCTCGAATAAATCACCAATTAATTCACCTTTAGACGGTTTTAAACGCAGCCTGGCCGACTCAACAATAAGCGATGAGCAACTTTTACTGCGCAACTCCGAAGAGTACGTCGAATCTCCCAGATATAACGTTCAGTATTGCAATCCGTTGCTGCAGAACACCATGGTGAATTCTCCTTGTTCACCGAAAAGGATGCCTCTAGAAGAACGTATTAATCAAGTTTTGGGCCTCGAAAAGCAACCAATAACCACCACGTACGCCCATCAAACTTACAATTGTATGGACCCGTATGTTCATGAATGTGCCCAATATATGAATTACAAAATGCACTTTGCGCAATCGGATCATAACCAAGGCGGTTCACAGGTGGTTCAAATGGGAAATGTGTTGGAGGTTGTACCGACAGAACATCATATTCCAGTCATTTTATCCGAAGTTAAAAAGGTTGTATTTTATAAAAATGATTTTTCTTTTATTTTCTGCAAATATTTTTAGGAACCGGTACAACACATTAAACAGAAGATTGTGCAAGTGGGAAATATGTTGCAAATAGTTCCGTCACCCGAAATGACTCCATCAAAGCCACCAACCTCGACTACGACCTCAATCGCACAATCCATAGTAATACAACCTGTCGTTTCAACTTTACCACCTGAGGTTGTTGCTTTTCCAAACGTGTCAGTACCTCCTCCTTCAATATTAACCTCTTGTCCTATACCTAGTCCAATAATTCCTCCCCACAGAGAAAATCCGCCCTCAATATCGCCTATACCAACAGAAAATAAACAAAACGTTGTGGACAGCAAAGCTGAAAGGGAAAAAAGACACCAAGATAGAGAAAATAAAAGAAACGAAAAGGAACGACGGAGAACCGATCGCGAAAAACGCAAACAAATCAAATTGAAACAAAAGACTGAAGACATGATCAAGGTGACGTTTAATGCAATTGTTTATTTTTAATACATTTTTAAAATTATAGAAGGCTTTGCTGATTGAAACTGAGGCGTTGGCAATGGGTGAAAATGTGGAAAATCAAGATAATCTTGACGTATCCGCTAACATATGGCCGTCGTTGCCTGTCGTTTCCAATCCACTGTTGAAACCCGCCGGAAAAGGCATTCTCATCTCTCATGGTTTCAGGTAAGATGAATGATTTTATTTGCGGTGGTAATTTTGAATTTTTGTAGTAATGTGATCGAGGAGGAAAAGAGGAAAAGTGTTAAATTTGCCGATGGTGTTATTCCTGGTGAAGGGACTTCACCGTCGGGTGGCGAGGAGTTGTCGTCTCCACCACCGTTTAAAGCTACTATGCCTAAAGAGAAAAGATTTAAGAAAATTCAAAAAGGGAAAAAATTACCAGTTGGCAAAAAGAAGAAGATTAAGGTTGGTTTTTTCATTCGTCGATTCTTGTAACTTTTCTATTTGTATGATTTTGATCATATTATTGATGTGTAAAATTGTCATTGCATAAATAATAAATAAATAAAGATCATCTTATCATGTGTTAGATAAGATTTTTTTGGAAATTTTGGAAAATTTAATATTTGCCGAAATAAGTTTTATCACAAATAAATTTGCTTTAGATTACATTTACTATCAGCACTAGGTTTTATATTGATTTTCTGTGTTACGTTATGATAACTAGTTCTTTTTTTATTTTGTTTATTTTGATTATGTTGATATATTGATTTTGTAATATCAATTGGTTGTTAATGTTTTTTTGTTTATTCAGGTGAAAATAATTCGTAAAACTAGGGATTCTAATAGCGATGACGAGTTGGATCTTCTTCCACCTCCTTCACCGCCGCCTGGTTCGCCCCCACCTCACATATTTCCGGCCAGAATAAAAACCCACACTATAAATAACATACACCCGAGTTTTGTCGCCACTTTACCGACTGTGCCGGTTAGTAATTATCATCAGTTTAGAACAAACGTATCTTTGAGTATGCCACCACCACCGCCTCATGTACCTACTCAAGGTCCACCCCATGGACAACCCCATGGACCTTCTCATGGTTCACCACATGTTCCAACACCGCAAGGACCATCACATGGAGGACCACAACATCCACCAGGTAATATTTAATGTCTGAATTAGATGGTGAATGTTTAAAATATATTTTTCTATTACAGGTCCACCGCGTCACTAATTAGGATTTTATTTACAAAATTCATCAGGTAATAAATTAGAAGTCATCGTCGGTAAGGCATTTATACTTCTGCCGTACTAATTGGCCTTATCCTCATCATGATGTTATGTTGTTAATTTGTATATAATCGGACATTTTTAACTAGGACCGTTTATAAATGTAAAAACTAATTGATTATTGTTTGATATTGTATATAGAATTGTTTATAGGTATATGAATTTTGTAATTTGTTTCTTTCTATTATTATGATGTAAATTTAGTAAAATATTTTTACTTCATGTTGTTGTTTTATTACTTATTTGTGAACTGTGTGCGATTTTTAGTTTGCATGTTGTCAATATTTAGAAATATTTATTTAGCTTTTCTGCATTCACAAGTTACTTTAATATACTAATTAGAGCATAAAAAATCATTGGAAGATTGACCATCGCTGTCACCTGGTAGTCTTTATCTTTAACCTTATGGTGATAGTCGATGTAACCACTTTAATATGTTTTCATACAGAGTTTGATACATAAATTGAAATTACAATGAAGCATTTTATTTAATATTTATTAGACTGGTGAATCCAGTGCACATTCATAGATCTAGGAATTTTAGATTCTTAGGAACTTGTCAGCGCTGAGTTTTTGATTGCTAATAACAATACAATACATTGTATAATACTATACTTTTCAATTAAATAAACTAAAAAATATTTAGTTTGGTGCTCGAGGTGGGGGGGGGGCTCCTTAAGAGCCAGGGCTTCTAATACATATGGTTTCGATCTTAGAAAAGTACATATGGTAGAAATCATGGGAGGTCGTATTTAAATTGTATGAATCAAGTTTCAGAAATCACATGTCTATTATTATATGTTATATACATTTACTATTGTATACTTCATATTTATCGATAATCTATGTGACATAACCTAGAAAATAGGTTAGCACAATGCCGTTGACATGTGACAGACATGTCAATCATGCATTTAATAACGACATACGTTTTTGTTGTTCCATATGTTCCATATAATTTACATAGCAGGCTTACGTTTCAGTTTTTATCTCTTTCATCACCATGCGAACCAAATGCGAGAGGAAACTCATAGTGTCGAAAATGGTTGCATTCAAATGTCCTTGACACGCCAGCTCTCGCGATTTCGACCATACGTCACATTTCACGGAAATGCATTTTAATTTAAATTGGTTAATAGGAAAATAAACACGGCTGTCACGTATACCCATAAAATTATATTAGGTCTGTTCAAACAAACAGTTCCAATCTGTTCGGGATTTCATCTACCAATTTCATTTGTGACTAACTTCAAGTAATTGAAAATCGCTCGTAGGTGACGTAGGTGGAAAAAATCCGAAATCGTTCCGAATCGTTTGTTGGAAGTTGGAACAAACCTATTATAAACTTGTTATTGTTTGTATTGATGACTAAAGTACGTTTCTCAGAGCGAAAGCTTAGTCGTAAATGCTACTATCACTATCAGTTTATCAATTGTAGGTATGGTAAATTTAGTATATTCATTAATCCCCACTTCAGATATTTATGTTGAAGATTAGAAAATCTATAAAAAAAAAAACCATTAACAAGTTTTATTGGCAGTTTTACGTTTTGGTTTGAGCAGTTGCACGCATTGAATTAATTGTATATTACAAGTATCCAATTCAACTTCGTCTATAGCTGCAAAATCGAAACCGATTATGAAAAGAAGCAAAATTTGGTTGGGTTCATCGAGTAATCGAAAATATATAAGTATATATAATTTATTTTCAATGGACAGAGGGGGTACTGAATTGGATTCACGACAGTTGAGTTTGATTTGATTGACTAATTTGGGTTTGATTTGATTGGCTCATTTGGGTTTTATTTGATTCGCTAATTTGGTTTTGATTTGTTTGAATTAACTTTGATTTTATTTTCTTAGTTGTATATGATCTTCTTGGCTAAGTTGGGTTGGGGCGGCTTTGTTTGGTTTGATTATGTTGACTTCATTGGTTTGATTGTGTTCGGTTCGATTAAATCAACTCATATATATGTACAAGATCATTCTGAAATAGGTCCCCTTATTTTAATATAGATAGCCGACCTTGGCCCCAACCCAAATCCGCAAAAACGACGGTTCTAAATAGCTTCCTTTGGCGGGGATAACATGAAATGTTACAACCATTAAATACGACGATTATTTTCATATTTTTTATCCAAATATATTTTTTTTCTGGCACATCCTTCAACATAGAATCGCAATTTTTACATATTTAGGTTTCGACTAATATTAGCTATCACCTGTTAAAAAATGATACCTGTTTTAGAATCAACCTGTATATATAGATTAATAATTCTGGATAGAATTAATTATTAAACATTTCCGTGATGTAATCGTAATTTTATTTTTTTAGCGTTTTCCAGTGACGGCGATTGTTTCATCGAAATATTTTTAATTTTTTAAATGTAAAGATATACAGGGTGTAACGATTTTTTTAATCTCAAATTTTTTTACTAATTAAAATAATTTTTTTTGTTATAAATTTTAATAAAAACCATTGACATTGACATCCTGTATTCGTATGTAATCTTATCAGTTTTTCTTGATAAGTAAGATGATTCATATTAAGACTGGATAAGTCATCCAAAAATAAATATTAATACAAACAAACGTCAATCAAATAATAAATAAATAAGTTTATGAAAATAAAAAATAATAAAAATATAAATTCAATAAAAATTTATTAACAACGGAAACAGGTTAATACACTTTCAGTTCTTCATTTAAAACGTTCGTGTAAGCATTACATACAATGTTAAAGTCTAGATGGCGCATCGTTACATAATTGTGCAAAAAACACAAACACATTTTCCAGAACTTTTTCGACGATCTGGTTCTACGATGCTTGTTGTTGTCGGCACCGGCACGTTGTTGGATGGCGTGTAAGGTGGCGGTGGCCTTTCCGGAGGTTTCGAACGCAGACCCATCTTCAGTGTTTGATATGTGTAAATCTGTTTGAAGCGGATTTGAATTCTGCGATGTAGCACGTACGATTTTATCTAAACGCGTTATTAAGTGATAAAAGATAACATTTTTGCGATATATTTTTTTATACATATATACAGGAGTTTTGTTAATTGCTTGAAAGGATATTAATCAACTTGGCTGGTTTCGCCACAAACTATAAGGAATCGAACGCAATGTATATGGCGTTTCAATATTCGGGGTAACTTTTAAACAAAATATTACAGAAAAACTAAAGAACTATAATTGATAGTGAAATTCTTATCATTAATATCTACGCCACTGGTTATAATTTACATTATTTTTTTAATTTTGTCTTGAAACAATACATCCAACGGATTAATTTTTTTTTTTAATAAAAATAAAGATTTAAATTTGGTCATTTTTATTTTATTATCTTAGTTAGTGGGATATATTTTTTTATGAAAAAAGCACCTTTCCCCAATATGTACGCCATACGAAATTTTCGATTTAAAGTATCTGTTTAAAATTGTTCAAATTATTTTCAGTAAAGCTTTTTAACTTCAAAGGCCTTCAAAGGACTTCATGCTGTTGTGAGCTGTCCAAGTTATCTTTTAGAATATTTGTTTTTTTTTTTAATAAAGTCGTTCAATCTCTTCACATTTTTGGATTTTTTGCAAATTTCTGATGTTCGAATCATTATAATGATTCGAACATCTTATCAATGATAATTATCATTGATAAGATCGTTTCAAAGACCTTTAAAGACTTAAAAAACTATATGATAATGTTACAACGTTTTCAATAGTTTTGATTATTTTTAAAAATACTTTAGTTTTCATTTTGCTCATACTCTCTAATTTCTTTGAGTTCATTTGAATTTTTTGATGTTTTCAAATGCCTTTGATCAAGATCTAGATCTTTGAGAAATTTTAATTTATACAGACTGTACAATTAAAAAAATAAAATAATTGATGATATTTGAAGGTTTTTTCTCTCAACTTCAATTTTTAAAGATCTTCAAAATTTCTCGAATCATATTCAAAAGTCTTTAAAGGACCTCAAAAAAACTGTATGATTAAGTTGCAATTTGCAGAAATCTTTTAATTTATTAAAAAAGAAATTAAGACCTTTGAAGCTTTTTGTGAATGTTCTTTGAAAATCTCTTTAAAATCTCATTTTTTGAAGAACTCGGTTCGAGCAGCATTAAAAACCTTTAAACAGTTTTAACTAAACAGAAGGTGTGGGTTCTGTGGAAAAGAGGACAGGTTAGAGTACTGGTTGAGGCGCTGCACGAAACTGAAGAGGGAGGAAGAATAAAAGACGAAAGGAATGTATAAAAGGGAGGAGAGGAATTGAAAGTGCTACAAAGGATGGAGACAGAGTTAAGGAAAAAAGGAGATTCAATAAAGCTTAGAATAATTAAAGTTTTTTTTTTATTTCTGCACGTATATTTCAACATTTTTTATTGATAGTAAATGATTGGAATAAAAAGTTAAAATCAAAAAATATATTTATATTATTAACGTGGGCTACCGTATGGTTGAGGTTGAGGTGGTTCATAGTGAGGTGGCGGTACAAAGTGCGGTGGTCCGGGGTGATGTGGTAGTCCGGGGAGATGCGGTGCTCCGGGGAGATGCGGTGGTCCTGGGTAAAGTTGCGGTCCGGTGTGATGTGGTGGCCAATGTTGGGCTGGAGGTGGTAAAGGATACTGACCCGGTGGGTAATGGTTAGCAGGTGGATATGGTTCCGGTATGTATTCCATTTGTGGCGGCTCCGGTAGAAATTCAACTGAAACATTTTTGACATTTATGAAATTTTGATACTAATGAGAAAATAAAAAAAAAATAATTATAGTTAGAGTTTTGAAAACTTTTATATTAAAGATTCCCATTTATTCTTATCAGTATTATCAATAATCACGCCATTGTTTTTAATCTTTGAAGCGCCTCAAGGCGTAATTAAAAAAAATACGAAAATATATTAAAAATCAATAAAATTTTTTATTATTTATTTATTTAAAAAAATTTTTTTTTTTGTACAATTATAGTAAAAATCTCACGTACCCGTACCAGGCAGTCCTGGTGGTTGAGGTCTTGGTGGTCTCCACGCCATATTTTAAAAATTCAGTTATCGAAGAACAAAAGACAACCGACAGTTACGAACGTTATGTGAAAAATCCCATATGACATATTTAATAAAACTGAAAGATACATGGTATCTTATCTATAGTTATTCATAGATAATACAATTTTATACATTTTACAAACAACAAATCAAATTTAAACGCACTCAATCAAAATCAAAATTCGTGCCGTCCTCCTCAAACACATTTTTTGATTTTGTACCCACGGTTTTCAGAAAAGGTCTAGGTTAATTTTCTGAGTGAAAAAATACGCCATAATTTATATAATTTTCGTTTTTAATTATTATTTAACTACATATATAAAAAATATATAAAAAATCAATTCGCTATTATGTGTAAAATCAAAGAATCGTGCAGCAGCAGACACATCTAGGTCCGTGTTGATGTCCGTGATGTGGAGGTCTATGAGGGCGAGGTCGCCGCGGTCCATGTCCAGGTCGACGACGACCGTGTGGTCCTCTTGCCATTTTGTATTTTTATATAAAAAACGGAAAAATTCGCCAATTAAATTTGCTGAGAAAGCGGTTTTCTAAATTGTAATAAATATCGACACGTTGTTTATATACAAAGTTGTTATCAATATTTACATATGATAACACCGTGGTGTTTTTTTTCTGTTGCATAAAATCATTGGTTTATGATAAAAAAAATGAACATTAGTAATTATCTGTGATGAGTCACATGCTGGAATTTTGTAATACCTTGCTTACATTTCAAGAAAAAAACACCACTTTACTTCGCGTTATACAATAAAAAAATCGTTCAGAATTTAATAGTATAATATACCGAGTGTTGCAAATTTTTTAAATAATTTTCTATATTATTATATAATTATTATTATCATTATTATTATCATTATTATTATCATTATTATTATCATTATTATATTTTCTATAATAAAATGTAAACGTGAGTGAATTGGAAAGAAGTAGAATATTTGAACATGTTGTGTTATGATCCAAATCCAAATTCGCAAAAATGGAATATTAAATTTTTGCTAACTGGCCCTTGTACTCAGATAAACAGTAACACTTAAACAACAAATTTTGTATTAATTCTTAAATAATAATAATAAATAGTGCCACTTCGAGAAGTTACTAGAAGGTGAGAAGAAAAAGGAAAAAGGTGGCATTAAGTTACAAAGTAGTAAAGGGGAGCCAGGGGTTGGAGAATGAGATAAGCTTTGAATTCGCTGAAAGGTAACAGAACGTCTCGCCGTTGGCTTCGAGGCAAGAAATGAAGTCGTGGGAAAAATGAAAGTTGGTAAGGCGGCTGGATAGCGATAGCTGGATACATGCGATGGAAACGTGCAGGGCATGTTTAATAAGATTTGGGGAGGCAGGTGGGAAGTACTGGAAGGTTGGAAAAAGAAGTCATATTACCAATATGGAAGAAAGGCGACAAAAGGGTCACAGAGAACTATAGGGGGATAACACTGATGGACACAGCCTGTAAGATTTACGCGGGGGTGTTGGGGACAGACTAGAGAAAGAAGTGGAAGGCTAAAGTCTAATTCCAGAAGGACAGAAAGGAAAGGAAGACGAAAGAGGGACAACCGTTGGGGGAAAGTGGGGGAAATGGGGGGAAAAATGTACACAATGTTCGTAAACCTGACGGTAGTTTTCGATACGGTCGACAGGAAGATAAGGCGTGTGGTGCTGAGAAGAAGGAGAGTTGACAAGGGCTCATAAAACGGGTAGAGAAGTTATATACAGATTGTTCAAAGTTATCGGCTCACTATTGCTAACTTTGTTATTTTTGCAGCTACCGAGTCGGTTAAATTAGCAAAGATGCAGTGATTTTTCCGCTGATTACAATGGTCCACACAAAAAAACTATTGCGCATCACATTTCAGAGCCAACTCAGATAACTTGATTTTTTTAAATGGAACACGCTGTATATTTATGTAGCAGTCGGTATAAAATGAAATTTTGCATAAAATCTTCTTATACTACTTATCGCAGAAATGAAAAACAAAAGAGCTACGACGATATTAATACAGGTCACCGAACATGGGATAACTTCGTTAGCAGAGAAGCTACGGTGTTGGTTAATACATCAAAAATGTGTATTTTTTCTGCTGATTACAATGACATACTCAAAAAAACAATTGCGAGTCGCATTTGCGAACTGCTTGCTTTGATACTCATTTACTTATTTTATATCAAAATTTGACCTTTCATCTTACTGTTGTACTATTAGAAGAGAATTCTATGTAAAATTTAAATATACAGAATATCTCGTACAAAATTTTTGTTAGTTTGAAAATGCTACTCGCAATTGTTTTTTTGAGTAGGCCATTGTAATCATTAGAAAAAACTACACATTTTTGATGTATTGACCAACACCGTAGCTTCTCTACTAACGAAGTTATCCCCCATGTGCGGTGACCTGCATTAATGTCGTCGTAGCTCTTTTGTTTTTCATTTCTGACATATAGTAGTATAAAAAAAAATGTGTGCAAAATTTCATTTTCTACCGACTGCTACATAAATATACAGGATGTTCCATTTAAAAAATCTAATTATCTGAGTTGGCTCTGAAATGTGATGCGCATTTTTTTGTGTGGACCATGGTAATCAGCGGAAAAATCACTGCATCTTTGCTAATTTAACCGACTCTGTAGCTCGAAAAATAACGAAGACTATAATGAGCCGATAACTTTGAACATCCTGTATACAAGGAATGGTGCAGCTTTAAAAGACAGACATTTTTGAAAAATTGAAAATTTTAAGATCGCATTTTAATAAAACATCATGACTCTTTATATCACACAAATCTTTCACTGTAAACATTGTGAGTATTTTTGGAATTGGATTGCACCGAAAATTAGAGCTTGAAAATCAGAAAATCGCGACAGTTCTGAAATCAACCTCAAAAAGTAAAAATTAAAAAGCCCTTTGGGTTCAAACGAGAAACTCTTTAAGATCCACATAAAATGTCACCAAGAAAATTTTTTTTATCGTGACTCATTCTGAAATCAATGTAAAAATTACTATTTATTCAATAGATCTAAATACTTACCTTACAAATCATTAATCACATTAAAAAAAAAAAAAAACGTCTTATCTTAACTGACACACTATTTCTATATATAAGATTGTGCTTTCTCAAACATTTTATTAATTTATATTTCTTTGTGTAAACACGTGTTAAAGAAGAAAAAAATGCGAGGTAGATACGGTCATCACGGTCACCATGGATTCCACGGTCATCATAGACATCATGGTCATCATGGACACCACTTGCATCACCATCACCATACAAGTCTATTCCATCGTCGTCGAATGCATCACATACCACAGGGGCCACCAGTTATGGTACTACCTATTCAAGGGCATGGTCATCACGTTCCACCACACCACAGACCTCCAACAACCTCTGGATGCTTTATTTGTACAATTTTGTAAATTCGAAAATATTTAATTGAAACTCGAAATCTTTGATTGATTGAGGAATCAATCAAATGTGTTTTTTGTGTTATTTTGATCTGAGTCATTCAGATAAGATATGACAATTTTTAAGTAATAATAAACTATAATAACTGACGTTGTTATGATTTAAAAACATTTACGTGTCCACTACGTCACAATTATTATTGTTTTTTCGGGCATAAAACAATCTTTTCTTTTTAATACAATACATTTGATTAAAGAGAGAAAAATGATGTGTCGTAGCTGATAACCAGACCTCGACTAATGCATTATGGCACTCAACGATAGGTGGCGCCGTGCATTAGTTGTAAATTACAACTGCCGTACCAAGCATAGGTCGCAAGCCCGGCAAGCATTAGTCGCTCACAATAGCCGTACTGACGACGGGTAATAAATTTTGTCTGCGTATGTGAACTATTTTCAAGCTTTTCTGCTGTAGCCCATCTGTGATATTTTCGGCAGTACTGATGTTTTTCAAAATTGGAGTTGATTTTTCAAGTGAAAGTACCTATCTGTAAAACTCAGATGATGAAAAATAATCTTGAATGAGATAAAACGAAAGTGTCGTATGTATACATGGCGAGGAAGACAAATGAGAACATTGGAATAAGAAATACACGGAATTAATGTGATGAAAGAAATGAGGATTTTTAAAAGTTCCCATAATTCTTGCAGCGTATTTTGGACTAGGCTTAACATCTGTAAGACGATCGTGGCCGCAACTAAGTCCCTCCCCCTCAGTTCAGATAAGCTCTTAGAGCTTTGGACAAGTGATGAGAGGGAGGCAAGGGAAAAAAAAGAAAAATAATGAAGAAAATTATTCAACTGAAGGAATTGAAGGATAGTTAAGGAAGTAGGAAGAGGAAACGAAATTATGTGTCGAAGTGTAACAACATCATTATTACAAATGTTTTTTTATTCTCTCGTAACTTGAACATGATGGCTTTCCCTTATGGTAAACCCTTCCCGTACTTGGTGTATTTCTTCTTCATTGGATTTCCACAAAATTCGTTGTTGTATCTTGCTTATAGTTGCTTTTTTTCTTTTAGTTCTTCGATCGATAAGTGCAGCTTCGCCTTGCAAATTGGGTTGGATTCCTTCCATAAGGATAGAATCCATAAGGAACGAATCCAACCCAATTTATTTCGTTGTAATTTTGGAACGAACCTAACCTAACATTTGCACACAGTTTGCTACATTATCTTATAACACGAAAATATGTTTGGATTACTTTAATTTTCACTTGCGGTGAGAACTCCTCCCAAATTGTGAAACTTTTCGTGAAAAGTAGTTACCTATACACCTAAAGTAGTAAAGTAGAAGAGGCCCCGGGAATCTTTAAATTTTCGAAAAATGTCATTTTTTGCCAGTACGGTCCTGTGTCCATTTCAATATGCGTCGCCACCTTTATTGTCACATTTTATTGAAAATTAAAATATTTTTTTTGGCATATCCTTCAACATCATTTTTTGCATATTTGGGGTTGGGCTATGGTCACCAGATAAAATAGTGGGACACATTTCAGAATGACCTGGTATGTAAGCCTACAGATAAAATTAAAGGCTAAATTTTGGCTGCGCTACTGTAATGGCCAGTACCATTTGTTGTGGCACATGTACGAAGATAGAACTGCCGCTTTTGCGGATTTTGACTAAAGACACGGCCATTAAAATTTTTGGCAAATTCCGACATTATTTTTTTGGTATACTGAAAATTATTACATCGATTTCCAGTTCCATGTAATTGTAGATAATAACAAATTAGTATATAACAGTTTGGGCATTTTTTGAAGTGGATAAACATAAAAAAATAAAATCGCAAAAATCTTCTGTTTTTCACTTTTCCTTTTTTTATTTTTCACTTTTATATTTATTTATTTATTTATGTGCTTTTCATATTTTTACGGATGTAAGATTTAAAATAAGAAAATTGGCTAACAATTCTTGTATAGCGGTGTACATTTTATTGATCGATGGATATACAGGCTGTTCAAATTGAAGTCGGCAACTTTGTTCCTACTAAAGATACGATGTTGGTTAAATTACCAAAGTAGTAGCATTTTTTCCGTAATCGGAAAAAAAACGCTACTACTTTGGTTATTTAACCAACATCGTATCTTTAGAAGTAAGAAAGTCGGCTTCAATTTGAACATCCTGTATAGGAATAAGTGCTCGATCGATCTATTTACATGAAAATCGTTACTTCGCAAGTTTTTCGTATATTTTGAAATGTTATGAAATGTTATGAAATCTTGGCTAACAAATTAGCACCGTGCGTCACATTCATTACACCATCGACCCCACATGCTATATTTAAGTGTGAATCATCGTTATATCTGCGATAACATTGTTTCATTCCCCATTACTGATAACCAACTGAGCGTATATAAAAGCCGAGAATTTCGGCTAAAATTTAACATTTCTTTTCTGTACGTTTAACAACATTCGAAATGCGTGACCATCATCGCCATATTGATGAAATGCATCAAGAACGACATCACTGTGAACGGCCGCATCATAAGGTAAAACATTGTGGCCCACACAAATATCATGGACCGCATCATGGACCACATCATTGTCCACATCGTGGGCTACATCATGGTCCACATCGTGGTCCACATCGTTTCCCACATTACGGCCCACATCACGGATTACCACATTTTGGACCGTTCGGTGACGGATTACCACATTTTGGATCGTTCGGTCACGGATTACCACATTTTGGACCGTCAGGTGACGAGTTTCCCCATTTTGGACCAAACTTTGGACCATCGTGTCATGACCCATCGGCACGTGGTCCACAATGTCATAGCCCATTAGATCGCGTTTGTGGGCCAGCGTGCCATGTAGAATCACATGGACCAGCGAATTTTGCAGAATCGCGTAATGAACGTGGTGGATGCTTTGAGCCAGAAAATCTCTGTGATCGTCGTCGTGGTCCACCCCGTCATGATGCAGAACGTGATCAATCACATTGTCGATCTCCACATCAATGCTAGATCATCAATGATAATTTAGAATTAGAAACTTCCTTGGACGCAACAGTTAGCCACAATTTTAAAATATTTTATTATTATATGTGTAGCAATTTAATAAAAATATGTACTTTAATTGTTTTTCTTTCTATATTAAATTATACATAAATATGATCGTTAAGAAGTTTTAGAAGTTTGATAAAAAATGTAACAAAAAAAATACTGTGGAAAATTCTGAAAATTTTTTAAAATTCAATAGTCAACTTCGTTGGTTTGTAAGACCATCTGAGATTTTTTACATTTGGTCCAAGATCTAAGACTACAAAATGTCAATATTACATATGGAATGTTCATATGGAATTGATTACATGCTATCAGTACTCATTTTAAATTCAAGGTGAGTTAGATAAGACTGCATACACAATAATAGTTTACATGTCACCGTATTGATCGGTTGATATTTCCACTTAAGTGTACAGTAAAATATTACAGATAAAAGTTTTTTTTTTGGGAAAATATTCGTCGACATTTCGATTTTGATTCCCAAGTGAATTAGTTGGTAAATGTGAGTAGTGACAAGTGCAATGCATGCTCAACATGGACCTCCACACCATGGACCTCCACACCATGGACCTCCACATCATGGACCTCCACATCATGGACCCCCACATCATGGACCTCCACATCATGGACCTCCACATCATGGACCTCCACATCATGGACCTCCACATCATGGACCTCCACATCATGGACCTCCACATTTTGAACCACCGCATCATGGACCTCCACATCACAGACCACCGCATTTTAGACCATCTCCAGAAACGAAATGTTGTTGTTGTTCAATTCTATAGTATTAAAAAAATAAATAAAAAATATTAATCCATAAATAACATTTTTTTATGTTCTTAAAAAAAATAAGAATTGCCATTATAACTGAAAATTATTCCGTCCAACCTCATTAATTAACAAGGAAATCTGAACACTCACATAAAAACTTATTGGTACAGGTTCAGCGAGAAACGCTTGCGATTTTGGAATAATCTTTGATTATCGACGCCTTATTACCAAAAATGTTGGTAAAGTAATAAATAATTAATTATATTTTAAAGTGGGTTTAATTAAACTAGTTTACAGTTTATAGTTTTTTTTTCATCACCAGCTTTACCATTGTAAGAATTGTAAGGGATTTAACTGGATTATATGGATTTTTGGTTTAAATTTAATATCGGACTTCGATTTAGATTGAACCCAACTGAATTAAACCAAATTATGAATCAACCCATCCTGATCAAATTTTTAAATGTTTCCTTAAAGAAAAAGCTGAAAGAAATTTAGAGCTTCTCAACCTACAGACTAATCATGAGAGAATTAGAATCATTATAATTCCGATCTTCGGGTTTTGAACCCAAAACCCAACCCAATTAAATCAACATTTTCAAATGAAAAGTATCCAATCCAATTCATCGTCAATTTACGCAAAAAATGTTTAAAACTCAGAAAATCCAAATCGCAATTTGGGTTGGATATTTTTCATTTAATTGAGAGGGGTTTAGATCGGATGACTTAAAATTTGAGGTTAGGTTGGATAATTTTGATTAAAAAAATTGAGTCTAAATTATTGGTTGGGTTGGATTGACTTGTTTAGATAGAAAATCCTCTTGATATTTTCCATGTACTTGCTTGATAGACGGAAGCTGCTGGCTAACTGACGATAACATCGACGTCTCATGTTGCCAGAGAAGTTTTTCCAACACATGTAGACAAGATGGGACGAACTATAAGGTAAACCGGCTAAGTTCTTTTGTCAATTGGAAGGGCGAGTAAACTACTCTTCAAATACTAAATGTTCCTTATCAGGTCATACTTTGGAACATTTTTGTGGTTAAGGTTTGTCGCAATAACTTATCAGATTTCTTTTCTTAAAAGAAAATCCATTTGGTACAAAGCGCTGAAAACCAAAATTTCATTTTCATTTAAAATTTTACGATGAATTTGGGTCGCGCTTTGAGAAGGTTGAGAAGCACTGATTTAAAGGATATGTGGTGGTTCGAACTTCACCCTTGATATGGAACAGGAAATGACAGAATTAGAAAAGTGTCCACGAAATTAAAATTATATTAGAAAATACTTATCGGAGCAACAATCCAAGGGTTTTGGCATCATTGGCTTTGCCTCGCCATCGTTTTCTTTTTGCTGTCGCTATTTATTGAGTTTTTGCTGCAATTTTCTAATGATCCATTGAGGACAATGGAAAAATAATCAGTCACTTTTCTCCCTATTTTTACTCTTCCGGTTGATTTGGGCAATTTTCTCCCCCTTTTTATTAAATGGGATAATTCTCATTGTTTAAGGATCTCTTAGTTCTCCCATTTTTAATATGAGCTCGTGAAGTTTTCCCACTATCCTTTGTTCACTTTGCTTTAATAGTTCAACTGAGACTTCATTTCTTCCGACCGTTTGTATCTGTGGAAATAAATATTATTTTATTAATTACTTTGTTGGTAGTGAGTGCCAGTATTAAAATAATTTTTTATTTTATCTTCGTCTTCGTCTTCATCTTCGACTTCGTCTTTTCCTGAGTAACCTCTTGTTTTAGTTCATGGTATTCATCTTTATTCTGGTCGCGCTCAATTTTTTTTCCGTTGATTGCTCTTTTCAACACTTCCTCCTGATACTCTTCATCTTTTTGCCTCTTTCTTCTCGACTTTTCCTAGGATTTTAATTGCAGCTTTTTTCATATCAAGGCATATTGTGTGCCATTTAGAATCAAGACTTTCGACCATCTCATCAACCGCGAGATTTTCGAACCTGTTTCGGATTTCTAACTGATATCTTCCATTGCTCGTCTTATTTTCTCTTCATCCTTTTAACACGTGTTATTCTTTTGACGTTTGACGTCATTGTTTAAATCGTATATCCATTGTACGCAAACAAAAGCAACATTAAAATTCATTTGACGTTACATGTTCAGTCAGAGAATAGAAACAATTTTCGAGAGGTTTTCCCGTAAATTTCAGCAAAAATGAGCAACTACGGTCAAAGTACAAAAGCTCAAAATTACAACGAGATGAACTATCCGCAAAGGTACGGTAAAAACGGTCCGAAAACGGCGTACGTGACGAGACAAACGAACACACCCCCCGAATTCCTAATTTGCAACAAATGTCAAGAGAAATTCACACCAAAATTATCGAACCAACTGATCGGCGACTGCCAGAGTTTATCCGAATATTCGAAGGCTTTAAATTACATAAATTCCTGCCACAAGATGATCAATCAGATGGCGAAACAGTGGTCGGAAACGGGCAACGAAGAATTCGTGAGCATGCCCGATCTTCCCAATTTTGTGGATTTGTTCAACGTTTTGAACAACATCAAGCAAAAATTTGTTTCGCAAGCGCGTCAACAAGAAGAGACCACGACCAATCAAAATGAAAATTACTGCAAAAGCGACGAAGAAAGAAACGAAGCAAGCGAAGATGACTACGAAAATCAATACGAACAAAGCAAAAACGTCACGCAAAGTGTGGAAAAACAAAACATTCCAGATATTCCCGGTGCTCGAGGTAAATATTTAGAACTGCTGCCGGACATGAAACAAAACGAAATGAAGAGCGAACATCGAATTTCCGTGCCGACTTCCGAAACCGAAGACTCCGAAGTCGAACTGGAACTGTTGCAGAACACGCCCCGCACGGTCATGCAGAACAAATTCAAACAAAAGATCGCGACGACCGGCGCCCGAGAAAAAGTCATATACGAAGAAGCGGACGTTTCCGATGACGCGCGAAACAAACGCAAAGAAGAAGAAATCAATCGTAAACACAGCCGATCGAAAATCAACGCGGTCCGCGCGAAAAATCCCCACGTGACCAACGCACAAAACCAACGATGCCCTTCGTACACGGCGAACGTCGCCGCCAACCAACCTCCCGTTCAAAACCAAAAAGAAGCGAGGAAATTCAAACCGAGATCCGCGTCCAGTAACACTCCCAGGGAAAAATCGCAAAAATGTTTTCCCAACGTCCAGAAGAAGATCGGAAACGAAGTCAGCGGTAATTATTCCGACACGGTGATAACCGTCGGCGGTCCGATGAAGCAAAGTAAAAAAATGGAAAAGACGTTAACGCAACCCATCGAATACGCAGTTGACGGACAGTTGTCCAAGCAACAGTTGGATAAGTTTGCCAAAGAGCTTTTGGGTTCCGGATCTCCGTCACCTCGATCAAGTAAGTCACATCGTCACTACAAGCGAGCAGGGGACTTGGCGGGTAATTTCAAAATTAAACAGCAGACAAGCTAGTCTAAGTCAAGGTCAAGGTCAAGGTTAAGATTTAGGGTTTAAGTCCTACTTTCTGGGTGTAGAGAGACGGGTGGGGATAGGGGAGAGGGGAGGGGAGCGAGGGGGAGAGAGGGGAAGCAAGGGGAAAGAAATAAAAAATGTTGAAAGAAAAAGAAATACAATCGCACAGATGGACATTATTGTTGTTTATTATTATTATTATTATTTCATATTTTATTTCATATTTTGCTTTACATGCATTCTATACGGCCTTAAGGCAAGTAATACAATACATAATACAACAATACATAGTAGGTAATTAAATATTCCAATACTTTTCATGATTTAAAATACGTATAGGTTATATTTGGGTGTGATGATACTCAGC
>JAFFZR010004578.1:0-13136 GCA_018397195.1 Lethrus apterus
CCATGGCTTTGTTACTATCATCTCCTCGCCGTAAGAGATGTAGCACTGTTAATTATGCCAACAGCGAAAGCTGACTCAGGAGGATACCGGACACGCCAGGAGAAAAATTCCTACCTAGGCGGGACTCGAACCCTCGACTCTCACACTGAGAGTCCGGCCTTCTTACCACTAGACCACCGAGTTGTATGATACAATATATTTGCACAAAGGAATCTGATATTTGCTCTGACGTACCATTTACTTTAAGTTGGCATAATATCATCACTTGGTATGTTATCACATTGGGAATACCGCGGAATTGCATAAAACTAAATACATAAACAAACTGGAACTTATTGCAAACATGTTCTTTAAATATATTCGCAAAGATAACGTAAAATAACTCAATAACTTAAATTCCGAATCAATATTATTTGTTAGTTACTATTTGTAAATTTGCGTGTTCATTTAATTATTATTTTGTTAAGTTGCAGATAAATCAAAAAGAAGTTATTGAAATAAAATTGTACGCACGTATGTATTATTCTGTTTCTTTCGTTTTCTATGTTCCTATCAGAATTGTGTTTGGGAATGTTTTATTCAAAATGTGTTTCGAAGTAACGATAAAACATAAATTACCTATAATTCATGTTTAATTACGTCCACATCGCCTAGTTGTTATATTTTCGAAGTAACGGACAAATACTGACAAAAACTGACTACTTTAGAAAACTTAAAATTTGGTCTTTCAATTAAATAAATTTTAGATTTTTTCCCAACATCATATATCCTTATTTTTTGATTTTGCTTACGCGCTGTTTAAAATCTATGATTAAAATAATAGAAGTATTCGATTACTCACTTTGACAAAAAAAAAATCCAACGAATGTGTTCAGAAATAACATAATATCTATCGACATTACATGTACGCTATGTAATTCTGAAATGTGTCCCACTATTTTAACTGGTGATAGCTGACCATAGCCCAACCCCAAATTATCGACAATAAATTGTTATCGACAATAAATTGTTATTCTCGCCAAAGGAAGTTGATTTTCAACGCGACGCATATTGAAATGGACACAAGACCATACTTAGAACCGAATGCCCATAAAAAATGACATATTTCGAAAATTTTTAATGAAAATAGGACCGCCGTTATTTGGGTATTTGGGTTTGGTTTAAGGTCAGTTGTTGAAATAGTGGGACATATTTCAGAATGACACTGTATAGTTGACAATTGCTTCAACTACTTATTATGAAAACTGTTTCCTTATTAAAACAATTTTTAGAGATTTTAACTTTTACATTTACTTAATTAAACCTTTGAGATCTTGGGATCTTTTTCTATTGATAAGAAATTTCGGTCGAATAACGTTCGAAAAAGTAACGTTTATTTCAATTGTTTCCATTTAAATTCTGAATTATGTTTTTCATGGATTTCTATTTTTCACGTTATCACTTTGAGTTATTTTAAAGATGTGCTTATCATTAAAATCTGTTATTAAAAAACTAAGCCATAAAGATAAAACGATAACAACTTATATATAACACACATATAATTCCTATTAATGTTATTAACAAAATCTAACAAGTGATACAAGTAAGTGAATTCAAATTTTTTAAAAAAACCTTTTAGTGCACATTTTATTAAATTATATCTTTCCAGATTAACATGTTAAACAAACTTGGAATTTTATTAATATTTAGTAGCGTTTTTATCAATGAAGCTCAACAAAATGTGTCGTACAGGCTACCAGATACAGTCAGACCTATACATTACGATTTAATATTGGAAACATCATTGGACGAATCATTAGATACTTTTAATGGATCTGTAGCTGTTACATTAACATCGACAAAAGCTACCGACAATGTGACGATGCACAGTAAAGATTTACATATCGTTGCAATTGATAGCTTGAATCAAACTTTAAAAGTTAGTAATTGGACGTTATATGAAAATACGGATTTTATTGTGATACGTTTTAATCGGAGTTTAATAGCTAATGAAATTTATCGATTAAAATTTGTCTTTAATGGAACTTTAGGAGATGCAAATGTAGGATTTTACAGGGCTAATTATATTAATCAAACAGGCTCCATAAGGTAATTTATTTCCTTCTACAAACAAATTTTTTTCAACAGCAATTTTTTTATAGCGAATGTATTTTTTTTATACTTATTATATTTCCATACCTGTGCTCATAGGTACCTCTAACTTGTTATTTAAATTAGTTTACAAATTACTTTTCATATTTTGTATTCAATGTACAGAATTCTTGAAATTTTTGTGGAGTATATACGTATATAGATATTTTGTAATGATTTTAAAGCCATAAAAGTTGATTTTAAAACCACAAAATTTTCTTAGACAACAAGATTTGAAAACCAGATGTTTTAGGGTTTAATGCATCTTTATATTCGATAATTTTTTTCCCCATATTTAATCTGTACTTAAAATTATACTTATCCTAAACTGATGATATGAGCTTAATTATTTCTTGGAAAACACTACTGCAAAATGTTTGTAAATTCTATATCTATTTTCAGGTATTTGGCCGTAACGCACTTCGAAGCAACCAATGCTAGAAGAGCATTTCCTTGTTTTGATCAACCAAATTTAAAGGCCACATTTAATATATCATTAATAAGAGGTGCTAATTATAGCAGTACTGCGAATATGAATCGTATCAGTAGCGTGTAAGTATAATCAAGATATTTTAAATACGTAATTTTTTTATTGATTCAAATTAAAAAAAAATCATTTCTAAGCTCTGAAGGTGGTTATCAGTATCGAACGCAAAGGACTATCTTTATCTCAACGTTTAATAAGATTAAAACGTTAGTGATGTTATTTGTTCAAAATACAAGTATGCCAGTTTAGTATTAAGATTTTTTGTTTTTTTACATAAACTATCGATTTTCATTGTTATTGTAATCAAATATTATGATCAATGAGCAATTTAAATCTAACTTACCAAAAAAAAAAAAGAAAGAAAATAATATGGACGGCATCAACGTTCACACGCTCATGACTCTTGGAGAACTTGGTTATTGTCTGGTTAACGGTGTCCATTTCAAGGTGCCTATGAAGATCACTGTTGTGAAAATACCAGGGTGCATCAACAACTTCCTTTTATTTTGGAATCACTGTATGATTTGTGTATTACTTTTGCTGGTACGTCCCCAGAGTTGAATGCCCGTAAGTCCATACCGATTTTAAGATTTGCTTGTAAAGAAGCAATTTATTGGTGATTGATAACTCGGAATTCCAAGAGACCAATACATTTTTTTGTATTTTCTATCTAGTTCTTCTCTCTTTTTCTTTACATGTACTTGCATCTAAGTTCATCCCCAGATATTTCTGATGGGTACGTGTTTTTGTTTGTTGGTAAAATCCACATGTACAAACTTAGTTTTATTTAGCTTGAGACGCCATTCCATCAAAGGAGGTTTGAAGTTTCTCGGCAGCTTCTTCATGATTTTTCCATCGGAAATAACTGCGATATCATCGGCAAACGTTGCTATTGTTTCGTGTTCGAGTTACGGAATATCGCTAGTAAATAGCACACAGAGTACTGGACCTAATAATATACCTTGGGGCACTCCTGAGATAATTTCTTTTAATTCAGAGTAAGCTTCCTCCTGCTTAATTCTGAAGTATCTTTCTGCCAAATAAGATTGCAATGCGAATGTTCTTTAGGGAAGAACTTTTTCAATTTATGGATCAGATTTTCGTGCAAAACCTTATCGAAGGCTTGGGCAAAGTCCAGTAAAATAGTACGACACACTCTCTCTCCTTCTAGCGACTGTCAATAATTTTGTACAATTGATCATTTGTAAAGTAGCTTTCCCTAAAGCCTACCTGGTGGGGATAAATGAGCTCCTTTTCACCTATAATTACTTTTATTCTTTTAAGAAGCAGTTTTTCGGGGCTTCATGTGGAGGTTTCCCCGGTTTTGGGATCATTATCATTTCTGCTGTATTGCACAGTTTAGGGACATACATCATTCTAAATGAGGCGTTTATGAGGTTAGTCAATTTCAAAGTAGCTTTTCATGTTTTAGGTTTTTCCAGTAATTAGTTCAAATCCTGGAGTTTTTTTTTTTTTTTGAATTAATGTTGGTTTTGAATTAACCAGAAACTTCTGTTGGTGAGGCAAATCTAATAGGCAATTTTCCTTTTGTTTCATCTCATTCTTGTGGATTTTTTCCCTCGTTTGGTTGGAAGGTCTTCTCTAAGTGTTGTGTAAATCTGCTAGCTTTTTGCATGTTATTCCGTGTCCAGTTGCCGTCTGCATTTCTCATAATGGGTTTTGTGTACAGTCCTTGTTAACCCTTTCTCTCTCCTGAGTGAGTATGCAGTTTTTTTGTCATTGCTTAACTCACTCAAGTATTCGCGAATAGCTTCATATTTTATGTGTAGGATTTCGTGTCTTAGTTGTTGTGTAGCTTTATTCAAAGCAGCTTTATCGATAGGTGCCTTGGTTTGAAGCCATCTTCAGTTTTCTTTTTGCAAAGATTAATTCCCTAATTTTATTAATTATTTCCTTTTGTCTTACTGGTTAGCGCAGAAGTATTGTCCATTGTCCCATGCTGCTTCTTATATGTTCTTAATAAACAATTCGAACAGTTGTTCTTCAGTCCTAAGAGGCACTAAAAGTTCAATCTGTTCTTCTAATTTCCTTTGAAAATATTCACCAATCAGTTAGCTTATTAACTAATCTTGGTTGATTTTCTCTTGGTATTACACCATCACTTAGTGTACAGGAGAATGATCCGAGCTCATGTCCCATGCTTCTTCTATATGTACACAGGGTGAATCATAACGTACGGAGGAGACTAAAAGGGTAGTAAGGGAAGACCAAAATAAATATGTTTTCTTAGTAAACTTTTGACCAAAACACAGTAACCAGAAAGTTACAGCAAGTTAAAGTTAAATTGATTAATGAACATTCTGTACAAACTATGCTAGTAACTGACATTTTAAATTTAAATTGAAGATACAATCTAAAATTTAAAAACATATAAGTAGCAGCTATTTAATTGTTTTTAATGAGATGTTTTTAATCACAAAGAAGTCTATGAGGTCCGGCACCTTTTTTGTGTCTTTGGGCCAGTAGGTGGGCTTGCCAGTTGATACAGTTTCGCATATTATTTGAAGAATTCTTTACCTTTGGTTGTTGGATTTCTGGATCCCAATGAGTGTGCTTCACTTTAAAGTTTCCACCCTTGGCTATTCAAAAAGTCAATGTATTGTTTTTTCTTGGTAGCGTATCTCGGTGGGCAGTATATTGCCGTGATATTAGCTTCATAAGTAATATAGATAATGGTTAAAGTTTGTTATAGTTATCTGTCTTGTTCTCTAATACTTGCCTGTAGGTCCTGGTAGAAGAAGTGGTACTACTTTGTTTTGGTGTTTGCAAAAAATATAAAAAAAGTACAATAAATAATTAAAATACATTAGGTATAAATTTGATAGTCACAATTATAGCAAAAAAATTTAATTGAAACTTATAAATACCCACTTTATTATTTTTTCAGACCTTACAATGGCAATGCCAGCAAATATATCGACACTTATAATACTTCCGTAAAAATGTCTACATATTTAGTTGCATTCTTAGTATCAGATTACCAAATTCATATTCTCCCTGATAAAAGTAATGGTACATACAGTGTATACGGCAGACCAGAGCTCATAAACAGAAACGAAGGAAATTTTTCCTTGTATATAGGTCGTTCAACTATAAATGCAATGCAAAACTTTACAAATTTCTCATACCCTTTAATCAAAATGGATCAAGTAGCCGTTCCAAATGAGTATTATAAAATCGGTGCAATGGAAAACTGGGGAATGGTAACTTACAGGTAAAACCAATTTTAAAAAAGAAAATAAATAAAATAATTTTCCTTTAGAGAAAAATATCTTATGTATAACGAGACTACCAGCACAGCGTCGGAAAAACAAACGACTGTAACACTCATAACACACGAATTTGCTCACCAATGGTTTGGAAATCTCGTCACGCCGAAATGGTGGAAATACATATGGTTAAACGAAGGATTTGCAACATATTTTGAAATGTACATTTCTTCATTGGTAGGAACCACACAATTTAATCACTTCAAAATTAAACAATATTTTGCAGCTACAAACTGATTGGAATATGATGGATCAGTTTTTGACGGCGATTATGCAAAAAGCTTTAGATGACGATGCTCTTGAATCGAGTAGACCGATGACAAGAGATGTTGAAAGCCCAGAAGAAATTGATGGTATATATGATACGATAGTTTACGAAAAAGGTACAAATTCTTAAGCAGTAAAATCAAATTTACATTACACTTTGTTTATAGCTGGATCGGTGATAAGAATGGTTGAGCATTTCTTAGGTTCGACAGTTTTTAGAGACGGACTCAGGAGATATTTAAACTCATGGTATTGTCTATATACAGGCTCATTCTGAAATAATTACTGATATTTTAACTGGTGATAGCTGACCTTAACCCAAATTCGCAAAAACGGCGGTCCCATCTTCATTTTAAATTTTCGAAAAATGTAATTTTTATATACAGGATCTTACATAAAAGAGAGAACACTCAATATCTTTATTATTTTAAGCTTTACAAAAAAACGATAAAACAGTTTTTTGTTTCAGAACATATGCGCTGTTTGGCGGCACCTTCAATTGGTTTTTCCAGTTAAACCGGACGTTTAAACGGACACAACTTTGGTTTTTTAAATGACACTCTGTATATTTTTTGACTTTTTTTGATTCGTTACATTTTTTACTTTCTGTACGTACCAAATTTTATGAGTGTTTTATAAGAAAATTTTGCTGTAAATCTCAAAAAAATATTTCGAAGTGTTCAAGGCAACTATTTCAAAAACAAAATATCTATTGCCATGAAAACAAATTTCTTTAAGTCTTTGACGTCTGTCACTTCTGTTTGAAAACATTCTACGAAATTGATTATACATAACAATAATATTTGTTATCTTTGTTTATATAATAAAAATCAATAATGGTGAAAAAGCGGATCTATTGTTAATTAATTAATAAACAAACTGACAGAAGTGACAGATGTCAAATACTTAAAGAAATTTGTTTTCATGGCAACAGATATTTTGTTTTTTTTTTTAATAGCTGTCTTGAACACTTCGAAATATTGAGATTTACAGCAAAATTTTCTTATAAAACACACATACAATTTGGTACGTTCAGAAAGTAAAAAATTTAACAAATCAAAAAAATGTCAAAAAATATACAGAGTGTCATTTAAAAAACCAAAGTTGTGTTCATGTCCGGTTTAACCGGAAAATGGAAAAACCAATTGAAGGTGTCGCCAAACAGCGCGCATGTTCTTAAACAAAAAACTATTTCAACGTTTTTTTGTAAAACTCAAAATAATAAAGTTATTGAGTGTTCCCTCTTTTTTGTAAGATCCTGTATATGGACATTCGGTCCTGCATCCATTACAATATGCAAATCAACGTCGTTTGGCGGGAATAACATTAAACAACCTTTATTGATAACAATTCGGCGTTATTGTCATATTTTACTCAAAACTTAAAATATTTTTTTCTGGTACACCCTTCAACATAGGACCGTCATTTTTGCATATTTGGGGTTGGGCTATTGTCAGCTATCACCGGTTAAAATATCAGTACTTATTTCAGAATGAACCTGTATATTACGAACATTCAATATATCTAAGAAATTATGAATGAAGGATTTAACAAGCAAATCTTTGTTTTTCAGTTTAATCGCAGATAATTTCTAAAAAACATTTGATGTTCTAATAATCCGCGTTAGATTATTGAAGATTTTCTTTAACGATCAGATGATACTCTTGAAATGTCGCTCTTTTCTGAAAATGGTTAGTAACTGACTTACTAATTTAATCTACTCGTGCATATAGCTGTAACCAAGTGAATATGGGCCTTCCTCATCTTCTTTTATTTCTAGGTCTCCATTCAATTATCGCTCTTATTGTTGATTCGCTTCGTGTAACCAAGTGAATCTGGGCCTTCTTCATCTTCTTTTATTTCTAGGTCTCCATTGATTCGTCTCCCGCTCTTCATATGTAGCCCATTCTTTTAATTTCTTTACTATATCCTCTGTTACTGTCTGCATCAGTTCTTCATTCGTTCTTCTTCTCTATTCATTGTTTGTTGTTCTTATTGGTCCAAAAATTACCCTTATTATTTTTTTTTTTAACTTATTAATTTTTCTTCGTGTCTTTTGTCATTGTGATAGTTTCACCTCCATATAGCACTGTTGGTCTTATTATAGTTTTTAGATTTTTATTTTCGTTTTCTTCCCCAACATTTTATTTTGTGTAGTTTCTTATTGGCATGAAATGCTCTCTTTACTCTTAATATTTTTTCTGTAATTTATATATCTCTCTCCCCATTACTCGATAACATTACGCCCAAATTCTTAAACTTATCCACTTCTTCGAAAATGTGTTCTCCAATCTTAACCTCTTTATTTTTGTTCCGCAATTTTTTGCCATATCATTATTTTTAGTTTTGTCTTCTGGTCGTTTATTTCCAGCACCAACTTTTTTTCATCCTTTAGTTTTTTTTTCATAGTGTGATGAAATGTTTGACGTCATACATAAAACACAAATATATAAACCTTCCTTCATAGTTAGATACAAGATATAATAAACGACTATCTTATAAGTAATAAACTTTTATACTATTTATATATTTTAGGCAATATGACAATGCAGAACCACAATATCTTTATAACAGTTGGCAAACTGAATTAAATTCAGCGTCAATAAATGTTTCGGATGTGATGTCAATATGGGAAACGCAGAGCGGATATCCGGTTGTGACTGTACAAAGGAATTCAGAAACAAATCTATCATTAAGACAGGTATCAATTTTCGCTTTCATAACTTTTCCTACAATTTATTTCTTATTAACAGTTTAGAAATATGTTTTCTTTATTATTGATACCTAAAAATTGAGTTAGGCCGCTGACAGACTATTTGGACAAGGCTTGCTACGTACAAATCAGCGCCCAAAATTCTCAAAATGAAAAATATACAAAATTTAATATACGAAACCTAAATTTACATGAAATATCTTAACCAAAAAAATACAACCGAACTGCGAATCAATTACAGAAAACGTCATGTAGGAAAGATTAAGTTTCTAGTTCTCTATTATCTAATGATAACAGATGATTTTCTAAATATTCTTCCTCAATTTCCTCTTCGCCTTTGTATGTACTTTCATTGGTATTATTGGATATACAAACAGATTGTCAATATTAACAGACTAATTCATGTTGATTGAACGAGCTTCAAACATGGTGATAATGTCTGTAGGCAATTTAATACGGTTTCTTCTACACAGTCTCAAAACTATACTCTTGTGGAAATTACTGGGTCTGAGGTATCTAAATTTTAGTATCTTTCTTGGAATGGAATTCTCCCCGTCTTTCATTTAAGAAATAAATTTTTATTTCTTGATTTTGAAGTATCTTCACTCAAAGGGCCAGTGGGTAAAATACTGTTTGGCAAGGTTATGGCAAGCGTATTGTATATGCTTGCCATTAATTAATAGAGTACCATGGAAAAAGTTTTCCGAATGAGGCATTTAGTGGATATTGGCATGTAAGTACAATTAAAATGTTTCTGAAAACAATTATTAGTTTTTCGCATACTCCACTTGTCACTAAATTCTCAACGAGAGGTATTCCTATCGTTTGTTATGCCTGATCTACGGTCTTTTGGCATATCAATGTGACGTCCCGTTTTTCCCAAAAAAAATTTTGCACTTTCCGTTCTTTAAGTAAACATTTTTGTGCCTCTTCACGAACCTACCATGTTTCAAATTACTCCTATACGAGATATGTAAGATTAAAAAAAAAAAATTATCCAAGCGTGTAACGGACTTATTCCAAACTGGAGAATATTAGATTTGGGTTCAATTTGTTCTGAACTGAAACTATTGTAGTTTTAAAAGTTAAAGGTCTCACGCCAAATATAGAACAAGCTTGAAAAGATTTAGTGCAAGTTAAAATGTTGACAATTTTTCTATCAATTAATGTCACATATAAATTAAACTCTATAAAATTATAATTTCTTCTTTTGAGTTTTTTTTTCTTTTAAAATATGATCTCGACTCTCAATGACAAGTTCCAGTTGTAAAGATCTACAGAATCCTATAGAGGGGGTTTTTCCAAAACACGATATCCGGCGAAAAAAAAAATCTTAAAGGAATCACCGAGTCGCAAACAAATTCCATTTAACTGGCATCTTTACAACTACATTGTTAGTTATAATTATCTAGCATTCCTATCAAATTCATAACTACAGATCATTGTTGCATTACATTTTTTCAATTCTTTTTTATTAAAATACTAGCTGACCCGACAGTCGTTGTCGTCATTTTATACAACAATAGATGTAGGTAGATGATAGATAGATAGATTTCCGACTTTTCCCGTGGTTTTTTCAAACATTTTCTTCATATAAACCCAACCCACCTGACAATCGTTGTTCTGTCATTTTATACAATAATAGATATAGGTAGAAGATAGATAGATAGATTTCCGACTTTTCCCGTGGATATTTCAAAAATTTTCTTTACAAACCCGGTATACCCCGTTACATGTAGCAGGGGGGTAACCACTAACCTAGTCGTGTCAAACTCATATAGGCCACAATAGATAGATTTCCGACTTTTCCCGTGGATATTTCAAAAATTTTCTTTCATACAAACCTTGTCCTGACAATTATGAACACAACAAAAAAAAAAATCAGCCAAATCGGTGGAGCCGTTCCAAGTGATGCCTAGTCATACATCTGGCAGTTCATTTTTATTAATATAGATTGTTCAATATCTTCTTCTCTTAGGATGTGTTCTGCAGTATGTTTTAAGTAAATTCTAAATCTTCTATCTATTCGAGAAGCCAGTTTTGCTTTGAGTATTTTTTCATAGGCAGAACATAATCGGCGTTTCGTTCTTTAATCCATATCCTCATATTCAAGTACTAATGTTTACTGTAGTTGTTATGTAGCAAGAAATCCAGACCTTCTTCTGGAATATATTAATTTGTTATTGGATGCAGTCAAAATTTGTCTAACTGTCGTAGGACATTTTTATTATTTCTCGCAAAACCGCAGTTTTCTTCTTTCCGACCTCTTTGATTTTTCATGATAAGGAACCGTAGCCCGGCCAAATTGATTGTTTTCTTTTTTTTTCCTGTTGCTGAGAACTTACAAGCATTGTAGTTAGCCATTCCTGGTTGTTAGTTAAAATAATTGTTTCTGTACTCTATGACATGAGAGCCATCTTTTCCTCAAAGAGTGACAAAAAAATCTTCACTTTTCTGTTATGAACTGAATATCTTTTGTCTGTTAAGTTTTCTTGATTGCATTTTTACAAAACAAAAGATTCTTTTTAGAACGATTATTCTGTTCACATAATAAACAGTTCCAAAGGTTATCTGTACTGCACCGGAAAATTGTGTTTTTCTGTCAAGAATGTGGCTTAATGCGCTTAATTTTTCTATGGATTCTTAAACGAATGTAATAGGAGCTAAAAATAATTAAGAACCTCCAAACATACTCAATTTTTAAAAAGCTTTAACAAATAAAAGCTTAGCTTAACTTTATGAATATGTTTTTGTCCTGAGCGTTGCTTTATATTATTCAAGTTTATGGATTAATAATATGTAGAATCTAAAACACCGTGTGCTTGTGTTATCCATGTTTGTATTCAAAAACTGTCTTTCTGTTTTACTAAAGTAACAGTTTAATTTGTTATTCGACTGTCAAATAAATAAGCACTTGAATTTCATAGCTAACTATTCGTTAATGTGTATTTGGTTTATTCAATTTTTTAAGGTTTATATACAGTCTGTTTGATTTTATGTGTCACAGCAAATATCTCTGCTATTGTATGAATTAATAAAAAATGTTATATATGAAAGTTATTAGATTATTTATTCTTAATAATGTGTCGAAATCAGAAAAACAATTGAATATCAAATAATTCAGGTAAACCAAATAAATTTAACATTTTAAACGGAACGTACATATTCTGAAACTACATGAGTTTATCTTTACAACGTACTTCACATGTTATACTATGTTGGAAACGTAGAGAGTGTAAACAATGTGTTCCTTAAACACGTTGAATACCGGCGACGTACACGTTGCCCTTGCATAAAAAAATAAAACATTTGCATTTGTACTTAAAATGTTTTCTTCTTTTATGCCAAGGCAACGTGTGTCTCGCCGGCAGTCAACGTGTTTAAGGAACACATTATTTACGTCTACGTTTTCAACGCGCTCAGTTATTTATTTTACTGCGCCGTTATTTAATGAAATAAGTACAACATGTGATATACCATAAATGCAAGTATTAGACATCATTATGTATATACCGTTGTAAAGATAAATTCGTGTAGTTTCAGAATATGTAATAAAACTGGGTACCTTCCATTTAAAATGTTCAATTTATTTGCTTTAAGTGGATTATTTGACGTTCAATTGTTTTTCTGATTTTAACACATTATTAAGAATAAATAATCTAATAATCTAATAACTTTCATATATAATATTTTTTACTAATTCACACAACAACAAAGATATTTACTGTGACACATAAAATCAAAGACTGTATACCACTTTGCATTTCCCCAATCCTTTTCGGTGAATGTTGGAATTGATTAATAACATCTATAAGGCAGTCATGGTCGTAAGAAAAAACACAGGCTTACAAGCTTTTGCAACTTAGGATTTAATAAGCAAACATTTTTCTAATTCACAAGCAATTGCATATTTGTGACGCGTCATGACGAAAGGGACCTTATCTTGCCAGGGGTCAAAGTCGAGTTTTTGATACCAATGGATAAAGGACAAAATTCTGAACAAAATGACACCAAAATCATGCAAAAATCTCAAAAATTGACGAAGTTACAGCATTTTGAAGTTTTTAATTCAAAAAAGGTAGTTTCGAGATAATTGAGGTTAAAGTTTGACTATGTTTTTGAACGTGTTTTTTAGGATTTTGGCTGCCCTATGAAGTGCCCATGTGTTTATTTTGATTTCGTTTGGGAATTTTACCCACCCCTGCCATTTTTGAACTCCCCCTCCCCCCAAGTGCTGACCATCCCCACC
>JAFFZR010004579.1:0-37776 GCA_018397195.1 Lethrus apterus
TATATTTTTTATGTTTTATTTCGTTATGATTTTTAATTCTGCTTTCAACGGTATACAAATTTAAATAGGTTGCATAAGAAAAAAATCAAGAAAAACGGCCTTACAATTTTAATAGAAAGATGAATGAAATGAACAAATTAATCCAACTAATCCATGATACGGGAAAATGTTACTAAGAAAAGTCGTTCATAATAAGAAAGGACCAAGAAGCAACAATCCAGAACATCATTAACTGGAACAGACCCACGGGGAAGCCACGTATTATAGGAAGACGAAGTTACGGATGACATACGCCTTACTGTAGAACAAAAATCCAGGGACGTCCAGAATGGAGACAAATAGTGGAAAAGCTAGAGTGCGCAGCAAACTGTAGAGAAAGCATTACCCGTTTCTTTCTTATTCACAATAATCCAATAATCATTTTCAACAACAATATCTGTGGTTTCTTCGGCCTCTTTTAACCAATATGTGACAGTCGTGTCGTTGAAGATTGGATTTTGGGACGTTGCATAATTAATTGGAATTATCCAAGTCTGGTTTAAATCATGAGTTGCGTTGTTTAATAAATACCTCGACTAAAATATATTTTTGAACGTTTGAAATTATGTATGCTCATTATTGATACAAACTTGTGAAAATGTAACAGTCCCAGTGTTATCCCTTTCTACATATACTACAGGATATCCAGCTCGACTGCTCCAAGTTTCCATAATTTCTGCAATCGTCATTCCTTGCAAGTCGTCGTTTTGTTCTTGATCAACAGCCGCCTGTAATCCAGTCCATAAATCAGTTGGTTCCGCTGCATCGTACGCTCTGGAAATATTTATTTTATTAAATTTGTTTATGAACATACATAAATTACTTGTTATTGAGATAAATCGTCAATCCTTTTGCAAAAACGGGAGTAGTTAGAAAGTGTTCCATCATTCTTATAACAGCGCCAGCTAAAATTGATTTTTTAATTATTAAGTTTATTTAAAAAATCTATAATACATTTGTCGTAAGCGATTCGATCAAAAAGAGCGGCTATTTCTGAAGGGCTTTCGGCATCAAAAGACATAGGTCTTGTAGTTTCCAAAGAGTCAGATTCGAAAGCATATTGATTAGTTTTGATCACAAATTGTTCCATCATTCTCATATCGGTTTCCACGACTGACGTGGCGTAGTATTTAAAATAAGTTGCAAAACCCTCACTCAACCAAATATATTTCCACCATAAAGGACTTACAAGATTTCCAAACCACTGATGACCAAATTCATGAGCGATTATCGACGCAATCGATTGTTTCTCTGATGATGTTGTAATACCATCTTTGTACAATATGTACCTTTCTCTGTAACACAATGATGTAACAAACTGTGCTTTGAATTGTGCATTATTGTTTTACTTGTAGGTAACCAAACCCCAGTTTTCCATGACACCCGCAGCGAACCAATCGTTGGGAATAGCAACTTGAAACATTTTATCCAGTGAATACCTCACGTTTGTAAAGTCTTCCATTACTTCTAACATATTTATGCCAATTGACACACCATATTCACCTCTTCCATCGTCTATTAACTGTTTCTTTGCGAAAACAGCTTGGTTTTCTATGGTGTAATTAGCGAAATCTGATACTACGAATGCTACCAGATATGTTGGCATTGGGACGGATTTTTCAAAAATGTCCTTGGCAAGCTCATTATTTCTAAATAATCATAAATAGTTCCAAAATAATTACTTTAGTGGTTTTAAAATGCTCACAAAGAGCAAAAGATATAAAGGTTTGAGAGGAAATCAATCAAGAAAAGTCAACAAATATTTTCAAAAAAAAAAAAAAATCTACAAAATGTTAACAGATTAGAAGTTCATATGGAGTTTGTTACCAAATCTTGCGATCAAACACAACCAATTAAAATTGCTTCAAGTAATAAGCAATTTTAATTTGCTACTTTAGTAAAGATTACTCTCCGAATTTTATTACATTCAGTTGACGTCATGTATTATCAGTTTCGGAAATCGTTGACGATGAATTCTAAGAAATGATAAGGATAGTTTACAATTTTTTGATTGCACAAAACATATGGCCGAAAGTTATTTTTAATTTCTTAGGATCGCAATCAATTGAATAATTAATTAATCAATTAGTAGCTCTGCAGGCCAAATAGGCCCCTGGGTTGATAGGTTATCTTTTTCCATTTCTTTCTATCTTTTGCTTTCTCTCTCCAGTTGCTGATCTTCAAAGCCTTCTCTCGGTACCTCATCCTCGTGAATAATTAGTTTTATAATATATATATTTATAATATATATAATATAATATTTCTATATTGCTCTTTGGTATAATTTTCTTTCTCAAGTAATATTTACACCACTTAAGACATTATTTTTAATGACCGTTCTAATTTGCTATATTTTTTATACGATACTCACAAATTTACCGTTTCTTTTATATTCATGTTAGAAATTGAAGTGTGTCCCTCTTCTCTTATTACGTTTATTGTAAACGTAGCTTTTAGTGCGGGTTCGTCGAAGCAGGGAAACACTTGGCGTGCACTGGTTGGTTTAAACTGTGTTGTTCCCAAAAATCTAATAATTTAAACTTTGTCTGATATATTAATTTATTGTTAAATTACCTTATATTTCCATATTCATCTTCGTAACTGGCTCCATATAATCCTTTGTTATTTTCATTCGGAGTTACCCGGTACACTATATCAATGTTTAATATTGAAACGTCTCGAACTTCTTGTAATAATTCGATGATACAAAATTGCCTCGTTAAGTCCATGTAAAATTTTGTAACGTTGATAGAATCAGCAAGTCCGCTAACATATGACACTTTTATAGAGTTTATCACAAGTTCATTGCAGTGTAATGTAATGGTGGATGTATTTTCGAGCACTTTAACTTTTATGCTCACCCATCCTGCGAATTCAAAATCAAAATATGGTGAGATAATCGGTTGTACCGTTATATCATAGTGAACAGGTTTCAAATGTGTTGGTAATCTATAATCAATTAATCCGTCGGCTCTTATAGCGATTTCTGATCGTTCCAGAGGAAATGTTGCTAATGAACTTGTACATAAGAGGAAAAGTATTATTACTTGTAACATCTTCACTAATAAATTGGGATTAAGAATTATCAGTGGCGAACGCACTTTTATAATAAAATCATAGATATGTTATCTAACATTATGAAAACGTATATAACTTATTGAGAATAATGACGTATATTTTATATCGTTTTTATTATTTATTGATCCATTTATGGCCTTATTCTTTTTAGTCAAAATTGTCGTAAAATTGTGTTTATTTTTATTAAATGTGTTTTTTTTTAATATAATAGAGTAACAAACAAACAAACTCTTGCAAACTGATTTTTTTAATTTGCATGCACTAACAAATCTTACTTGAAAGAGGAAGTTGTTTGACAAACAAAAATTATAATTATTGATTACTGGATTTTGAGACTGTAAGAATCGACTAGGTGAGGTCTTTTACCTTTTAAATTTTACTAAAAAATTTCACCTTTAATTGTACGATGTAACTTAAGCCTCTTAGCGTGATTCCGCAACTCCCTTCGAAGGGTTGTGGGATTTTTTTACGGTAGGTAACGCTAGACCAAAAATTGTCGCACTCACCACAGCGTTCTTATAATTTTTTCCAAAACTTCCTGTATCGATACTCCTGAGTTAAATATTTAACGTTTAAGCTGCCACCATAACCCAGAAGTCGATACGCCTATCCAAAAACTCAATCTTTTTCTAATAACAAACCCAATCCCAATAAAGGTGTAAAGTTTAAAAATAAAACATGAACAGTTTTAACTAACTAAATTTAATAATAAAAAGGAAATAAAGAGATTATAAATTATTTACTCCTTCATAATCATAATAGTTATTAACGACATAAGGCCATTAGTAAGCATCTAACAAACGAGGATAAGTTTGTGGCCAAGGCCATCAGGCCGTGGCCAATAAATTTATCCTAGTAATCATAAAAAATATAACGTAATAGAAATAATCAAAGAGTATTCTAAATATGATTTAACAAAAATAAGGTATTTCACTTAAAAGCCGTTTATTAGGAAGAGAGCTCCTTTTAACCACTTTTAAAATTTACCGTTCCATATTAATGGACAAAACTTTTAATTAAATAATTCTATCGTTAACTATTTAAATTCCCTTTTAATTTCACAATTTTCTTCAATGACTAAAATGAGAAATTCCTCCTTAGCAGTTTCTTAAATCAAGACTATAGACACAAAATTCAACCCTCTTTACATTTTCTTAAAACCAAATTAAAAGAACCTACTGTTTACTTTCACGAAACTATGACTAATTTACCCTTCTTGACACTTTACAATATTTATTGTTAAAATACGTTACAAATTCCGTATTCAGCGTTCCCACGCCTATCCTAATTTGTACTTACAATTTACTTCCAAAATTTTAGATTTATCCTTTTTTCCTTTTCCATGTTATTTTACACTGTGATCCTTTAGTTAATTCCGTTAACTTCTTCACCGAGAAGTTCTTTCACAACACTGTTACTTCCCTGATTTATTCTCAAAGTATCATTACCTTTATCTCGCGATATCATAACCGTATTATTATGCCAGTTTTATTTATTATTATTATTACTCCAATTTTTTTACCAAACTGATTTGCATCTCAAATCGTACCTCACTTGAACTTCAAATCAAACTGGATGCGCTTATGGAATCGTACCATTACTCACTTTAAAATAAATAACGGATTCGCATCTTGAATCATGCCATTTACTTAAATTTCATTTAAACTCGCTCGCGGACTTATTTCACGCCGACTAATATCTTACTTCGCCCCGCACTTTTTATAATAAAATTCTTAACACTTTTTCTAACCCGTAGATTCACCTATAACCGACCGTCCTTTGTCGAATCGCCTTAGCGTTTAGTCTCTTGTAGGCCACAATCCTTCGTCGTATTGCTACCAACAATAGTCGTCGTTCTTAGCGGAGGCTATCCCGGAAATTCCCCAAATCCTTCGGCAATTTTCTTAAGTGGTGCAAATTTGCCTCAAAGGGATGCATTGGCACCTTGCTGTAGTTGTCCCGTTGTCTATATAAAACAATACTTATTACGAGCAAATTCAGCAGGGAATTCACTACACAACTTAGCGGGGAATTAGCGAATTTCCTTCCGTTACTCATATTTATTAGCTCGGTTTCATGACGTCAGAAGGACGCCGTCATCTTTACCCTCATTGGTCCTGATTTGTATTTTTCTAGTTTTAACCGGAGTGACTTATTCGTATCAGCAAAATTCATATTAACAGGAAGTTCTCACGCCTAGCTTAATACTGTAAACGCAATAATAACGAGCCAAGGCGTTTGATTCGCAGAAGTTTACCAATGGAAAAAAACAAAAATATGAAATACTTATCAACACCATTCGTTTATAATTTTAAATAATTCAAGTATAATTTTGTTCCATTATAATTAAATGAATAATAATTCTTTTTCTTTTTATAAAAATTAATAAAATTAAAAATTAGAATTCCTTATTATTCGTTAATAAATTTAAATATTTTAAATTCATAAGCATCCACAGGTGGCGGATGCTTACAAGACTAAAAGTGCATGTTGAACAAGGAACCAATTTTTGGAGTGATTTTATGCTTTTAAAATGGGTATTTAGCACAAAAATATAATTTGATTCAACAGATGTATATAAAATATATTTAGAAGGATTTTCTAGTAATTGATGTAGGTGATAAAAACAGGAAAAAAAGAAGAAAATAACCAAAGAACAAGGAAAATTGTAACTACAAATGCATTAAATTTAATTCCGTTTTAAATAAAGGTAACAAAGTAAAATAAAATTTTAAAAAAATTTAAAAATTTCATACGTCAAGATTTCATATGCCTTAGCATAAAATTATCAACAAAATTTTATATTTCTTTCTGTGGGATGATGGTTAAGTGTTTTAGTTATTAGGTCAATAATCTCAAGGTCTAAGGTTCAAATATTACTTGGGGACATTAGAATTTTATTTCAGAAATATTTTTAATTTTAAGTCGGCTTTCCGACCAACCATTCTGATTTCCCTAATTTTCTTCCTTCCCCAAACCCTTGCAGCGTATGCGTATACAGGATGGGATTAAAGTATGGAATATTTAAAAAAAGCGAACTTAACCAGTTTTTTAAAAAACGCTGAAACAGGTCGATTTTAGATTTTAAAAATACACATTAATACGTGCGATTCACCTTCCAACTTTCATTTGTTTTGTAGTTATGACGTCATCACAAAAAAATTTAAATGACGACATACATGTTTTTTAGTGGAATCCGATAGTGATTTTTCTACCCTTTATGACCGTGCAAAAAAGTCATAAGGTTGCATAAAAAAAATTCTGAGAAAAATCGAGCTGAACATTATTATTGCTATTATTTTCATGGTATATTGATTATTCAATACGCTACAAAGGTTTTAAGATAAAAACGAAAGGTACTTCAACAAGAAAGTTACGTACCGTTCATGGTCTGAATTATTTGTTATCTAAGATAATAGCAACATTAAATATTCAGATCGGTTTTTCTCAGAATTTTTGTAGTGTAACCTTAAGATTTTTATGCACGGTCATAATGGTAGAAAAATCACTATCGGATTCCACTAAAAAAAAATATATATTATCATTTAAATTTCTTTGTGATGACGTCGTAACTACAAAACAAATGAAAGTTGGAAAGTGAATCGCACGTATTAATGTATATTTTTAAAATCTAAAATCGACCTATTTCAACGTTTTTTAAAAACCGTTTAGGTTCGCTTTTTTTAAATATTCCATACTTTAATCCCAGCCTGTATATAAAAATCGTGTTTAGAAAAGTGTAGAGTTAAACAGTTGTATATCGAGACACAAGCTTGACTCGAAGCACTCACAGATCCGTTGACTAATTAGTTAATGCTTGTCGAGTCAGCGATCTAGGTCAGATCTCGACAGATGTTGCTTAGAACCGATACACAGGGCTAGCTAACGGTGAAGGTCGTAGAATCAGACCCAGACGGGTCGTTTCGATGTTTCGGCAATGTATCATCTGCCATCTTCAGGTTGCTTTTTTCGGTCGTATTGATCTGGAATAACTCATGTGAGAAGTTACTGGTAGGTCTTTATTTATTTCGGATCCTTGTGAAAATTTTTCTTTTCTTGGTTCTCGGGTAATGAGCCATTATGGAACACTTTACATCCTCTGATTGGCTGACTACGCCCTTTCAACACGTTTTGTCGATAAACGCAATAGTAAACGTTCTACCAATACATGAAGAGTTCGGGATTTGCGCGAACAGAAAATTTTAGCATTATAAGAGGTACCTACTGGATGAAAGAAGAAGACGCCGTTGGTATTAGGTACGTACAATCCAGGACAATAAAATCTGTATTACTTATTTATGGAATTTATTAGTTACAAAATTACAAAATAAAATTATTTTGTAGTATCAAGCCATCCTAAGATCGATGACAAGTGTTCATTAGCCCAGTTGATGTTGTTTTGAGTTGTGCTTAAGGCAGCAGTAAACGCTGCTGAATAATCACTGTTACTGGCAGCAAATTCTCGAAGCTGAAATAATTTACCGTCAGAAATATTAAATTTAAAATATAGTTTCGCTTACGTCATCCAGTTGTTCTTGCGTTGAAAATTTACTGGACATTGAATTCAAAATTGATGCTATTTGGTTTGTAGTAAAGCTGGAACACAAATAATTAATATCAATAAATATTCATTGTTAAATTTACCTTGAAGTAAATCTATCGAAATTCGCCTTCATGTAGTTATAAGTATATTGCAAACCATATTTGCCTGAATTGAAAATTGAAGAAACTGCAGTTAAACGATCGGTAGAACGCAACACGAGGTTGTTAGGATCCAAAATTAAATTCATAAAGCTGGAACATATTAGTACAAAATATAAATATTAGTTAATAATATAAAACAATCTTACTTATTAAGTACCCATTGATTTTCGCTGCAACCTAAAGCATTAAGCAGTCTGGTGCGAACAACCGATTCTTGTTCGTTTGCGTATTTATTAAACACAAAATTCCAAATATTTTGATCACCAATACGCAGACCAGCACACGCCACAGGTGTTTGTAAGTCAGGGGGTAGCATTTGGGATTCGTCTTGTAACCATAATGTCAATCTTTCAAGTGCGTTCTGTCTGCACGAGACTTCTCCGTATTTGCACACCCAATTCAATATGTTGATCCTATTCAATTTGACTACGTGTGTCTCTCCTTCAACTTCTTCTAATCCCACAGAATTGTACGCGGCATTAAATAATCCCAAAATGTAATTCTAAAATTTACAAATTTAAATAAAATCAAACTGCAGGTTCGTTATTTCTAACTTGGAAGTATTGATATGCTCCTGTGTTTGAAATATAGGGGTCCAAGAAGGTTAATGCAGTAATGAATGGATATAAGGGGATGTAGTCAGTTTCCCTTGATAAATATCTACTGATTTCTAAAGGTATTTGGTAATCAATGACATCATATTTTGCTAAATTAAATGAATCGTCGATGAGTTGAGCCCTGTTTAATTTGTTTACTTTTGCAAAATTTTCACTGTTAAGGTAGGCCGCAATACGGTGCCAATTTTCATCATCATAATTGACACGGTAATAACCTAAAAACACGATGAAAATTGATCGTCTTTCATAAAATGATAGTAATAACCTTTTTGTTGAATATTTGCAATAAGCCAGTCATCGTTATTTAAATCAGATAAATTTTCTATGCTACTTCTTGTCGTCAGCCAAAGATCAATTGACGTATCAATAAAATCTGGATTGGTAGTGGTAGCATAAGCGATTGGTACGCTCCATATACTTATGTCTTCGTTATTTGGATTTGCTGTTACGTAACGTCTCTAATAAAATAAAAAATTAGAACTGCATACCAATCAATACAATTGCATTATACTTGACTAAATTGAACAGTGCCGTTTTCATAATTCCTTGTAACTGTCACTAAAGGATAACCAGCATTTGAGTCCCATGTATACATAACAGAAGCTACGGTTAAGTATTCTGGAAACACATTAATATTAGCCTCGTTAACAGCCTTTTGCCAATTTCTGTATAAATCTTCGGGTTTAGCTGCATTAAATTGCCTGAAAAATATTCTATTTTTATATGTTCCATTAATTTATATCTCATACATTTCCTGTAAATAAAGATAGAGTCCTCTACGAAATACTTCAGTGGATAAGACACCTTCCATCATTCTTATCACAGATCCAGATTTATCATAAGCTATCGTATCGAATAAGGAACTGATATCTCTTGGTGAACCAGCGTCTTTATTCATCGGTCGTGTGGTTGTCGTGCTATCTCGTTCAAGAGCGTATTGGACACTTTTGATTACCATCTGTTCCATAAGTTCCATCTCTGGTTCAACCTAACAATTGAATAAATTATTTTATTTAGGAAAATATTTTTAAAGAATACAACTAACAAGTGAAGCACCAAAATATTCAAAGTATGTAGCAAAACCTTCATTTAACCAAATGTACGACCACCAAAATGGACTGATCAAATTCCCAAACCATTGATGTCCAAATTCATGAGCAATTATTGTAGCAATACTTTGTTTGGTATTACTAGCCGTTACTTTATCGACGTACATTAAATACGCCTCCCTAAAATATTACAATCATACGTTGGTTTTTAAAATATTATGTTTTACCTGTATGTTACCAATCCCCAATTCTCCATAGCTCCCGCTGAAAAATATCCATCTGGCAGACCAATTTGGTCCATTTTATCCAAACTGTAAGGCACTTCAAGAAAATCCGCAATAGCATTTAATATCCCAATACCTCTTTCCAAAGCATATTCAGCTGTGTTAGCGGCGATCGCTTCAGGTTTTAAATATACCCTATGATTATCTCGTGCGATGTAGTCGTAATCAGAAATAACGAAAGCGATCAGATACGTCGACATTTTGACGGTTCGTGCAAATTTATCTTCGAATTTTCCATCGGGTAATTCGCTACAAATTTCAAATTATTAAAGTCGACACGTTTTGAGATAAACCTCACGTCGTATTTATTAATGGTGTATTGGCAATGCTGTGGTAACCGGCTGGTCTGATTATGGTAATGTCGAAGTATGCTTTAAGAGCGGGTTCGTCGAAACATGGGAATGCTCGTCTTGCATCAGTTGCTTCAAATTGTGTTGTAGCCAATTTCCTACAAAAAATGTGTTAGAGTTATATTAACATGGGATGTACTGGTGACTGAACATGAGAAAATCTTAAAGCATAAATGAAAGAATTATTAAATCAGCAAAGAAAATCATGGAAAAACTAGATTTATATACTCCTATATTTAATATAAGGAAAAGACTCATATTTAAAATAATTATTGATGTTCGTTTATCTGAATTGTTATTTTGTATATAAATTTTGAGTTCTTTGTTTAATTATTTTATTACAAAATGATTTGCAATAATAATTATTAGCATTATTAGCATTTTACTCAGTCCATGAATTTTTAAGTTCTAATTGAGAATTTGAGTCATAATTTCTTTATACGTATTTGACGTTTGTAAAAACTTTTTAATAACAAAAATAAACATACTATTATTATTAATAATATTATTTAAAAAGATTATAATTTTATCTAAATTTTGCTTTCACATTTTGAATGAGATAACTTCATACCTTGATCAACAAGGCTATTAACAACACTATTCTTTTATATGAGGATTGCCAACTAAATAAAACAAAATTAAGACCTTGTAAACATACAACACGATTATTAACAAAAATTTCTAATTATTTTACCTTTCGATTCCATTTTCGTCCGTGTATTTAGCCAAATAAAAACCAGCGTTATCCAAATGTAAAACTCCAGTGAACGCACCAATCACCAGAACGTACGTCGTAGATGGGAGCAAAGTGTACCAAAAGTGTATATGGTAAAAGTATCGATCATCGTCACTCTTAGTAATTGCTAAAATAGTATTGTTAACTTCTCCATCTTCATTCAATAACATGACGCTGAACTCGTCTATATCGATATCTTTTACGTGCAATGTTACATTATGTATCGGTATCCGTGTCTCAAATGAAATTCTAACGCTTCCGTTAAACGTGTCGGTTACAAAATCTGGTTCAAGTACAACCGTATATAAAATTGGTTCCAGTGAGTTTGGTAGAAGGTAATCTACTGCAGATGATTTGGGCGATCCAATTACATTTCTTGCAAGCGGACTGCCTGCAGATGCTTGACCAACCACAAGGATTGCCAGAATAAATTTTAGAATCATGTTTTCTGAAAACGAAAATTATAATAACAATAAAATAGATCTTTAACAAATTTATGACAAAACTTCAATGATTTGTAAAAATTCCTAAATTATTTTGCTTTGATAAGTTAAGTAAATATCAATATTATCGAATATAGTTATCAAGTGGTTAACAAGTGGAACAAAGTATTAATTATTATTTTAAAAATTATGTCGTTATCACTACATAAATATCAAGGGAAACGCGAGAGATGTACAATCTGGAATGCTATAAAATGAGATCTAATGTAATTTATTCGATTATAAATCATGTGTGTACTGTGCAATATTTCTTTAATGGTAAATTTTTTATAAATAAACCTAGTGGCCTGTTAGTAAATATAATAGGAAAAAAATTCAGCTGGGAAGGGTATGGGATGGAATTAAAAAATTAGAAATATACAAAAAATAAATTTGAAAATTTTCGGAATTACAACTTTTAAATTTCTTTAAAAAATCATACGAGACACTAATTGAAGTACATACATCAATCATCAATCTTAATAAATGGCTTTAGCATTAGTAACGCAGAATTTTGTATTTTTTTACACCAAGTATAACACAAATAATAAGGTTATGATATATTTTTATTTAAAATTTATATATTTTTAAACGCTTATTGTAAAATAAAATAATATATGTCAACTAAATCTAATTTATTACATAAATAAATAACAAATTATTATGAATAGTAAATTGTTCGATAACGACTTACCTCTTCTCACAAACACAAGATTCTGAAATTAATTTCAGATCATGTATTTTATTAAAGCTCTTATCAAAATAACCGTTAAGATATAACCTATCCATCATTCTGAAGTGTTAATTTTTTTTTTAAACTCTAATCCATTGTCACCTAGTACTTATTTTTTAAAGATTTCATATTTTATATTTTAGTGAGATAATAAACTAATTGAAAGTAGAAAAATACTTTGATTAAATAGTTCAAGTTGCTGAAAAAAAAACGTGTGAGAATTTTTGTATTGGTGAGACAAAAGCGCATGAAGTGTTTTGAGGAATTCGTTATTGGTTTTGATCCTTTGTAACACGCTGTTATGTACAGGGTGTTAATACTAAGTCGTTACATCCGAAAATGGCAATTAGAACGCATTAAAACAAAAAAAATTGTTACTACCAATTTTTGATTTGGTGCCCCGGTTCGTAGGTACTGCTGTTCTTTTGTTTTTCGAAAAATCCCTTATTTTAAGGACAATTGAGTTTCTCTAAAACATTTGCATTTACAATTATTTTTTTTCAAATAACAAAATGGCAATAGATCAAAAATTTGAAAACAAGATTTTTTGATGATCACTCCATCGATTTTTGAAAGTAAAACATTTATAAAATCCTTAAACAACTTTTGCCTTAAAAAAATTTCAATCTATCCAAAAAAAGTCTTTATTAATTTACTTTCATTACAAACTAAAACAAACTAAAAAAAAAACATTTAAAACGAAGTATCTTCCTGCCATTAAACAATGAAACAAAAGAAGATTAGATTTGACAAGTACATTTGAAGTATCTTGTTCGGCTTTGTGTACTTGTCTTTTTTAAATGTTCTTTTTAGTTTGTTAATTCAAATAAATGAATGGTTAGATTGAAACAAATGTTGTAGTAGATAGTTTAAGTAAGCATTTGATAAATGTTTTACTTTAAAAAATCGATGGAGTGGTTATCAAAAAATCTTGTGTTGAAATTGTTATTTTAAAAAAAAACTGTAAATGCAAATGTTTTAAAGATCAGAAATTTTGAAAATTTTTGTTTTTTATAGTCCTTAAAGTAAGGGAGTTGTGACGATTTTTCGAAAAACAAAATAACTCAAATAACTACGAACGGGGTCCAAATCAAAAATTGGAACTAAGAAAAGTTGTTTGTTCTAACAGTCATTTTCTGGTGTAAGGTTTAACACTCTGTATAATAGGGGTTATAAAAACGCAAAAATTGCGATGGATAGGACACGTGGAAAGAATTATGGAAACAAGGTAGGTATCCAAGCTATTATTGTCAAGAACAATAGGAGGAAAAAGTAGAAGAGATCGAACAAAAGCAAGATGGACAACCGAAATGGAAAATGATATAAAAATGTCGAAAATTACCGGACGGAAAGAAAAGGCGAAGAATAGGAAGTTGTGGGAAAATATAATTAACTAAGCCATGTATGTTAGGCACGTAGAGCCTACAAATTCCTGTATTCAATATTTTAAAGAATTCTAAATGAATTAAGCATAATCTTTAGTGTATGAATTTATTTATGGATAAATTTACATATATAAAAATACACGTTTATAATCTATTTTGAATAGTTACGTTACTTGCCATTTCATGACATATATGATTGTTATTATCTTTATCGATGATTATTTATAAATATTAGTATTGTAAGTTTTTGAAGTGTAGAGATAAGACTAATATACAGTTTGGAATCGTTTAATCATAAAATATAAATATTTTATCTTTCATCCCACCATTTTGCAACTGGTATTATTAAAACAATTAGAAAGAGGTTTGTTCAAAAATTGTTGAAAAATAATACTTTACAAAATTGTTTAAACCTAGTACCAAATTTTCATATAAAATTTGCAATAAACATTTCCATGCTCATTTTTATATTCGTATATTGCTCGGAGCTTGAAAGTACAATTTCAGTTGTTCTTTACAACAGTCCTCTTGCCCAAAGCGGATCTATAAAAAAATCCTCATCACACTACGATGTCTAACATTTCAGAATAAAACCCGTCCTTTTTATTATTATTCACATATTCATATAGGGCTTTTTAGATCAAAGCCCTATATGAAGTGTACGTTTAATTTGAAATTGTGTTGTTAATTTATCGTATCAGTGATACTTGTTGATTTAATTAGTTGTGGTTAACTTATTTCGAAGCCACAAAGAGGCTTATTAATTTAAATAATGGAAAATTAAATTAAATTGAAAGTAAAACTAAGCAAGTTATATTTAATACAGTTGCAGATAATAAAATTAGATGATATTTTAAAATGTAAAATTATAAAATTAAGAGAATGAAATGACATATTATGATGGATATTTGGATTTTATTAAGACGAAATTTTTAAATTCTATTAAAACTACATCGGAAATTTTTGAAACGAATCCAAACAATCTAAAAAAATGTTAATTGATGCCAGTTTATCATTGTGAAATAATCGACAGTCGTTTAATATAAAATTTATACATACCAATACTTAAATAAAAATCAAATAAATTTATTTAAAATCAGGCCTTTCTTATTTATTATTATTATTATTATTTATTCTTCGTAACATTGCCAAATGAGCTTAAACATTGTAAATTTTGTGCATGTTAATTTTGTGCTTGTTAGTAATAGAGTTTAGGCGGAAAATATTTTTTATAGAGTAATTATCTTATCTTTGTTCTATTTTAATTATACTGAAGCCTTGTATTTATATTATGTAATCTCAAGGTATAAGCTTTAAATCTAAGTTGATATATCGAAATTTTATTTCAAAGATCAAGTTCGCAATGTTTCTAAATTTGATTTGGACTTTCGACCGACTATTCTAATTTCCACGTTTCCTAAGCGAATCCTGGAATACGTTTTTAATAACTGCAAGTTGTTAGATTGCAAAAGACACACAATGAAATTGGGTTCGATCAGTTCATGACAGAAAAAACTGAAATAAAAAAAGACATTTTGTTGAATTCAAGTAAGGTTCGACTGTTTTGCAAAATAAAATGAACTTGAACCCAAAATTCTGTGTATCCTAACTTGAAACTTATTTCAGCGGATTAGATTTATGCATATTATAAAATTATTTTAAACTCGATTTTACTATTTTTTTTTAATATTTCATATCGTTATTCAATCCTCCTCAACACAACGAACCCATTTACAAAACGTAAAACCCTATTACAATTAGTATTAAGTTTATTTCTGAAATAAAGTATTCGAACTACGAACATCGAGATTTAGATTTGTTATTATTCACTATGGAAACATTTTTTAAAAAAACACTGTTTCACTTTCGAGTTTTAATTTGGTTGCTTGCTCAAGAAAAAAAAAAGATAAGTATAATCAACCAAGAATTTGACAATTTTATTAGAACGTTATTTTTTTTCGAGTTCCAAAAATTTGTCCGTGTTTGAAATTCTCGCGTCGAATATTTGGAATTTTTGAATTCATGAAGTTAAGTAAACCCATTTTTTATGGATTTTGTCTTCTATTTCAAAAGAAATTTTAAATTTTTGGAAATTTGTTTTTGAATTCTATTGAAAAATATTTGAATATACGTGTATCGAAACGTTAAGCTGCAAATTTTTCATTATTTTCCAAATATCGTTTAATGCAATAGCGTCTTTAATCTGTTTCGTTCAATTATGTGGATTAAAGTAATTGGCAATATGGTGTGCCTTGATTTTGCTCGCTATTTAATAATTGAGCTCAATATGAATTTTGATGAGCTTCCGTCAATACAGCTGTGGCTTGCGGTAACGATTTGCGCTAATTTAGCCTATATTGGTTCGGAGTTAGTCGCAAATACTATTAAGAACATCCATCTAATTTGGTATCGTTACATCTAATACCTAAAAATCAACATATATCGATTAAGTACGAGATTTTGATTGAAGATATACTTACTTATAAAGACAAAATGTGTATAAGCTTAGAAATTTGTATTAAATGGGCTGTATTGAAGTTGAAATTAAATTTGATTATTTGTCTTAGTTTAAAAGACATTTACTTTAAAAAGTCGCCCACACATTCTAATCTATGCGGTAAATGAATGTTATTATTATTATAATTTATTTTTAAAACACGCTTGGGTAATTTTTTTATTGACTAAGTTTTATTCATCTTTGGTTAAATTTTATAAAATAATTTTTCACAATTTTTCTCATAATGTTTCTGATGCTTCTATCCTTTCCTCACACCTTCGATAAAGCTGTATATACAATTTCATTCTGAAATAAGTCCCACTATTTTAACAGGTAATAGCTGACCATAGCTCAACCCCAAGTGTGCTATTTTAGAAGGTAATAGCTAACCATAGCCCAACCCCAAGTATGCAAAAACGACGGTCCTATATTGAAGGACGTGCCAGAAAAATATATTTTAATTTGAGGAAAATATGAAAATAAAGCCGACTTATCGACAGATAATTGTTTCATGTTATGATAATTTCATGTTATTCCCGCCAAAGTAAGTTGATTTTCAAACGCGACACATATTGAAATGGACGCAGGACCGTACTTAGAACCGAATGCCCATACATTTCCGAAAATTTTAAATGAAACCGCCGTTTTTGCGGATTTGGGTTTGGGTTAGGGTCAGCTATCACCTGTTGAAATAGTGGGACACATTTCAGAATAACCCTGTATATTTCTTTTGACATTATTAAATATATTTAATGTACAAGAAATAAAATATATTATTATTAGCTACGGCTATACAGTATATACATACATGCCAGTTCTTAACGTTGTTAAACATCTCTCAGCTTGTATCTAAAGATACACACTTTTGCACTTAAGGTGCAGAACACATTAATAAAACTGTTATTTAATAGATTAAATATAGAAAATAAACACATATAAGAATGGCAGGAATTTTAGATTCTTTCCCAATAAAATTTGTTATTGTATACAATATTCAAATAATTATAAATATTTTGATTCTTAATGTAAAAAAAAAAAAAAAATCGTGGAACGATTACATCAATTAAGCATCTGAAAAAATATTTCTGTAATATGAGTGCTCGCAGACTAAATCTCAAGTCCATCTGTTGATATTTTCTACCTGAAACTGTTTAAAAATTAAACGACAATTTTTCCAGCTAAATACTGTTTGAGTTTTATAATTATTCATGGAGTTAAAACGGTCTATCTCACAAAGGGTGCAATTTACCTCTCCTGAATGGGAGATACATGGCATGGGAGGATCTGACCTCTATAATATGTATACATGACGACCAGCACGGCTTTGACGACGAACATCAATAGAGTTACTTTATTGATTTCATTATTATTTATTTGGCATAAACATTTAACCTCTGACACGTTATATAGTAATGCAACATTTGAGAATTAATAAATAAACTTTGTTTTATTTGTTAAACAATGGACACATGCATATTAGCTATGTACATACATTACACGATATAGTAGCATTATGTTGTGGTTTCTGTGTTTGTAGATCTAATCCAATTGAAAATTGCTCTTAGAACTAATTGGTTATTGACAAGTAGTGATGGATATTCAAGGGATGTACGATGTACTTTAACTATTGCCCTTCAGTCAATTTCTCTTTAAATAAGCGTAACTTCTCTATTTATTTGTACATACAATTACTTATGCAAAAATATTAAAATTATTTTTTTTATTTCCATCCAATTAACAATCTACCTAATAAGAATAAGGAAAGGACGCAGATTAAGCTTGCAAAAAGTAAAGCATCAGTGAATTAGCAAAAAAATAGCAGAATTAAAAGAAAAGAGAAACTTTTTAGCAAATATTGCACAGTCCAAGGAAAAGAATAGAAACGTTAACAGACTGTGTATTTAACTAAATGATTTATTACTTTACCAAAGGAAACAGATGAAAAATAAAAATATTCAAATTATCGTCACGTCAGCTGAATTCTATGCACTACAATTAAACTCCTGAAATTCTATTTTTTCTTTTTTTTTAAATATTCTGTAATTCAAATTAATTGAGCCAATCTCGTATAAAACCCAATCCTATTCATAGAGTGCTTACGGTACATATGCGACCAAATCGTTGACGATTAATTCAACATATGGATTCGCGGGTACATAGAAAAATTTCGCGAAAAAAGAAGGAAATTAACTGGATTTTAATTATACTTTTGAATTCGTGTGCCTCTATTCATTGGTTGGTGGGAGTTTTTGTTCACTGACGTTATGCATAAAATTTGCTTTAATTAATTTAGTTATTATATGTGACGACGGATAAAAAGTACTGTGTTAAATTACACCATCCTTCTTCGTTGGTATATTTTACTGTAAATAAAACTAGGTCAGCCTCCTTATTTTATGAATTTTTTTCTAAATTTCAAAGTTGATTTTGAGTGGAATTCGATAAATTTATTTTCAAAAATTTGCAATTCATTTATACATTATTATCGTATAAGTAATTTTCTATCTCCCTATATTGGTAACTTTCTTAGTGTTGAAGATACAGGATCGATTAAATTAGCAAACTTACTCAGAAATTTGAGGTGTATTTGACAGTATTTTCAGATTTGTCAGTTATTGTCAACTTTTGAAGATATTTAAAAAAAATTAAAAATTGCCTAAATTTTCACTTGTAAAAATCTTGGTAACCATTGAATATAGAACAAAACTAAAAACGGTAACTGGTAGCAATTTTACGTAAAATTTAGTAATCTTAATTACAAATTCATGGCGCACTTATTTATCGAGATATAAAATAAATTTATATTTTTTTAAATGGTAATCTCAGTCGGCCATGTGTTCATTAAAATGCAAATTTTTTTCTGATTTTATAGATATAAGGTTTGGTATAGTATCTTTTTAATCTGCTTTCAGAAATGGTAATATGGGAGAGTAAGATACAGACAACTGACAGACACGCGGACGACCTTGTCTTGTTGACAAGAACAAAAACGCATCTAGAGAAATTATTCCAAAGGTTTGAAGGAGTCACGGGAAAGTATGGTCTGAGAATAAACGAAAGAGGACTATAAAATTTACTAAAGTATCGGTATAAGGAACATATTTTCGAAAAAGTGAACAAAGTGGAGTACCTAGGAGTACACTGACAAATATGGCCGGGGAAGGTAAAGAAATCGAGAAAAGAATGGTTAAAGGAAATAGTGCTGTGGGGGCACTATTTAAAATATTTAAAGCAAAATACATAAACACAAAAGCCAAGATACGAATATACGAAACTATGGTACAGCCGGTGGTACTATATGCAAGTGAAGCGTGGCTAATGAGCAAAAGAGAGGAAGAAAGAATTGAAATATGGGAGAGAAAGGTACTGAGGAAAATGTTTGGAGGGGTCAAAACAGCAAAAAATGTTTGGCGACGACGTACAAATAGGGAGGTGATGGAGATATACGGAACGCCAAAAATAACGCAAAAGATTAGGACACGTCGAACCAGGTGATTGGGGCATATTGTGCGAATGGCAAACGATAGAAGCTTAAAAAAAGCTCTATTCAGAGGGGAAGGAGATAAAAGAAGAAGGGGACGCCAAAGGAAGAAATGGTTACGGGAGGTGAAAAAGGATATAGAGCAAACAAAAATAAGGAATTGGAGTAAAGCAGCGAGGCACCGAAGAAAATGGAAGGAGGTCATTACAAAAATTGAACCCAGGGGCATAGAAGGCTTGTAGAGCTGTAACATACATAGTTATCTTTTTAAATTTTAATTATGGCGGAAGTAATTCAATTAAGTCCGCCATTAATTTTTAATTAAGATTATTAAATTCTACGTAAAAATTTCTACCAGATGCCATTTTTAGTTTTGTTCTATCTTCACTGGTTACGAAGATATGTACAAATGTAAATTTCGGCAATTTTAAATTTTTTAAAAATATCTTCAAAAGTTGACAATAACTGGCAAATCTGAAAATACTATAAATACTATACTCATCAAATTTCTGAGCAACTTTGCTAACCGATCCTGTATCTTCAATACTAAGAAAGTTACCCATATAGGAGGTAGAAAATGGGCACCTCTAGACTGAGTTCTAAATTATCAAGACAATAAAAAATAAACCTATACCTATAGTTTGCGAGATGTTTAAAACTATAAGTAAAAGGAAAGCAGAAAATTTTGTTAAACGATTAAAGGATAATAGTAGAATGTAGACTTTCACGGCCATTATCCATAGTAGAAAGATTTCCGGTACTGTCGTGGTTTACTGTCTACACTTGACGTTTCGCTGATCGTGCTGTCAGCTCTTCAGAAGCTGTCTTTAGAAATCTTGTGAATAAGCTGACAGCACGGTCAGCGAAACGTCAAGTACTACTATGATTAAAGGATAAATTAAATAACGTATATTGTAACCAATAACAAAAACAAAAAACACAATTCAAAATTTAATTAATATTAATCCCGATTTAAAATAAAATTTTTTTTCCATATCAGGTAAACTGAATTCAAAATCGTAATTGTGTAAGCGAGGGGATTTTAATTAAATTAAAAGCAATGTTCAAATGAAACCTCTAGCTTGACTTGTACAATTTCACGTGAAATTTTAATTAAAATATTTTTGTTTTTGCCACAGATTTTAAAACGATAATATACCCTTCGTTAAATAGCGGAAACTACAAATCTATTTTATTAAATGTATTAATTAAATTCTGTTCTCTTTATAAAATACACTCAAATGAAGTAAATGTTGGAATTCGCAGTGGAGTAATAGGCGAGTAGGTCCGTTTTGTGTAGGTAGGATTCCACTGCTTTAAACTATTTAAATCAACTGATGCAACCAACGCGGGGGCTGCGTATATTGTTTGCTTGGAGTTGAAAACGGCACGGTATAGTAATCTATAGGCTCTATCGAAGTGGTTACAAGAAATCCAGAAAGAATAATATATTTTTGGATACTTGATATGCTATCGTATTATTACAAAGGAAGAAGTTTTTGGTAAATTTTTGATGAGACTTTCAATGTCGCCAGCTTCGAATCAAAAACAACAGTACTGAAGGTTGTATTTCTTTAAATGTTTAAGTGTTTGTCAAAGATATTTTCTAATTAAAATATATATTTAAAGAAACACAATGTATGATGCACTGAGAAATGCAACCGTAAGCTAGGAATTTCAAATAAAGAGAGAATGTGTTAAAAAATCGCAATGACTCAGAACAAAATCATAAGAAGGAGTTTATGGAGAAGATAATGGAAGAAAAAAATATAATCAAACCAACAGTTAAAACCTAAATGTGGAATTAATTGTAGGAAAAGTAAACAGGAACATAAGAGAGTTAAAGTGTTCTCTATATAACAAGTATATACAGTGAAAAAGGTAGAGTGGCAGAAGAGACTATTTCTTTTTACACATCTGCTCATCACTACCATCAGTATTTGCATTATTAATCATGATATCCTGTATTACCTTCCTGTTCTTCAATCTCGGGAGAAGGTGTCTTTCTTTCAACACCCTTATAGTTAGGAAGCGCTGTGGATAAAAATCGATTTTGAGAAACACTATTCTATTCATAAAGTAAGCAGGGATCCAATCCAGAGTTACATGGGTTTCTGACCTTGTATAATCGACGAAGTTTAATGAAAAGGATCAAGGAATATGAACTATGCAGTTACTGGAAGAAAGAACAATACAAGTGTAATTTGTTGCAAAATTGAAATCACTGAAGGAGGGAATATAGTTTAAAGTCATGAAGCATAGAAAATGTTAGAATTAATCAGAATGAAAACTGGAGCGGCATCATAGAAGATATAAAACACGAAATTAATCGAAGATTAATTGTGATTTTTATTGGCCACAATGGTTCTTCACATTCTTCATTATTAATCACAGTTATTCTTATCTAACTTTTTAACTGACGCGTTAACATAGCAACGTTGCGATTACTGCCTATATAGCTTCCTGATTGGCGGAAAGGTTCCGTTGTCATGGTGATAGCAACGATACTACGTTACCGAATAGACCTGAATATGCATTTAAACGCTTAAACAAAAATATTTATTACCGGAGGATAGTAACTTTAATGGGAGTTTATGGGAGGCTACCGAAGTATCTGAACGGAAGAAGAACGGAGGCCGAGGAAATTGCAAGGTTTTGATGCGGGAACGAAGAAAGATCCAATAAGTATAGGATGGGGGATGGCGAATGCAGATTCTGTGGAGAAGCGTTGGTTGATTGGGGGCATTGGTGGTTGGACAACAAGGAATTGAACCAGGAAGTGGACAAAGCGAGAGGAAGGAGAGAATCATCAGTAAATCGGGAAAAAGGATGGAAACACTGAGAAAAATGATAGAGAAAATGGAGCGAAGAGACAGGGAAGAGAATAACTGAGAAATTTAATTTAGAATTATTTTGTTTATTTCGACCAAAGTTTTTAGTTAATTGTCGAATAACTTTTATGTGTAACTTGTAACAATCATATCCTAGAGAATAAAAGAATTAAATCATAAAATCTTCAAAACGTGTTGACCCTTTTTTTTAGAAAAAAGTTAAAAACAACGTAGTAATTAATTAAAGAAATTTTAATGAAGTATTGGTGTACATACCGCACTGACTTGCTGTTATTGTACGTGATGTCCTGCATTACATATAAAAATATGCTGATTATATTTCGAAATAAGGTCTTCTCAAGTGATATGTTTATATGTATATTTATGGCGATTGATTAATTAAAGCAATTGCAGTTTTAATTACGCAAAAAACAATTTTAATTCTCGCCTTCGAATAATATCCTTTCAAATAATATACGTCTATGTAGAGTAAAATTCATCTCATGTGATTAGAAGTTTGCAACTGTAAGAAATTTGATTAAATTAAAGTCGATAAACTGATTTAACGTAATGCAATTTCACGTGCAAATCTAATCAGTCTGATTTTGTAATTGACACGGATATCAGGACAATAATTTTGTAGAGTTTGTAAACAGATGTTGTAACTCTAATGAACGAATTATAAAACATAATAAATGCATTTAATGATACTCGAAAGTTACGCCAACGCTAAAATTTGTTAATTATCGTATTGTAACTTTTATGTTAAATATAATTTCTAGTTCCTACGAAGATTTTCGCAGCCGTTGAGCAAAGCTCTTTGTATCCGAGCTGGAATCGTGTCAATTCGACGTTAGCAGCAGATGTTTCGTTCACTGTTACAAGCGACCTCGTCAGGGAAACATAATAATATATTAAAGATTCATAACGAACTGGACGACATGGTCACTCAGAAAGCTGAAAACTGAACAGTTCTGCTAGAGCTTTCTTAACTGAACAGTTCTACTAGAGCTTTCCTGACTGAACAGTTCTGCTAGAGTTTTCTTAACTGAACAGTTTTACTAGAGCTTTCCTGGCTACACAGTTCTGCTAGAGCTTTCTTAACTGAACAGTTCCGCTAGAGCGTTCTTAACTGAACATTCTGAGTGACCATGTCGTTCAGTGCCACAGATGATTTTCATATTTTCAATTATATGTTTTTAAATTATTATTTATAAGTACATTCTGCTAGAGCTTTCTTAACTGAACAGTTCTACTATAGCTTTCCTGACTGAACAGTTCTGCTACAGCTTTCTTAACTAAACAGTTCTATTAGAGCTTTCTTGACTGAACACTTCTGCTAGAGCTTTCTTAACTGAACAGTTCTACTAGAGCTTTCCTGACCGAACAGTTCTGCTAGAGCTTTCTTAACTGAACAGTTCTACTAGAGCTTTCCTGACTGAACAGTTCTGCTAGAGTTTTCTTAACTGAACAGTTCTACTAGAGCTTTCCTGGCTACACAGTTCTGCTAGAGCTTTCTTAACTGAACAGTTCCGCTAGAGCTTTCTTAACTGAACATTCTGAGTGACCATGTCGTTCAGTGCCACAGATGATTTTCATATTTTCAATTATATCCCTTTAAATTATTATTTATAAGTACATTCTGCTAGAGCTTTCTTAACTGAACAGTTCTACTATAGCTTTCCTGACTGAACAGTTCTGCTACAGCTTTCTTAACTAAACAGTTCTATTAGAGCTTTCTTGACTGAACTTCTGCTAGAGCTTTCTTAACTGAACAGTTCTGCTAGAGCTTTCTTAACTGAACAGTTCTGCTAGAGCTTTCTTAACTGAAAATTCTGAACTATGTCGTTCAGTGCCACAGATGATTTTCATATTTGCAGTTATACGCTTTTAAATTATTATTTATAAGTACGTGTTACACATTCGTGTTGCCTTATTCCTGTCATGCAATTCTATGCAAACAAATAACAACTGTGAAGTTTCATGAAATAATGAATAATTTTAAATATGTGATTGTTAATGAAAACAAACAGTGTGTTTTGTGTAAAATCGTATTATTCCTGAATGTGTTTCATGCAAAAATCAAATTTCCCTTTCATCATCATTTTTCGTTTTTATAGAGATGAGGTGTTGAAATATTGACGTTAGGCCGGGATTTCGTTAGTTTGTGAACGCCTGCGCTCCTGCGAAGATATTTTCAAATAGAAATCGCGCGACGCCAACTTCCAAGCTGCACTCGACGTCGGTTGTTCAGCAAATTCGTATCAAGGTATCAGCATGTGCGCGTTAAAACTTTTGTTTTATTCCTTATTTGACAACTTGTTAAATATGTACAAGTACACCTGAATGTAAAAAAAAAATTACGTATAAAGTGACAGCATTTTGTATCATAAACTATGTTTTATTTTACTTTTATTTATCCATAAATTAGAGAAACGTGTTTGCTTTTGATGATCATCTGGACTAAGTGTATTTTTTATTTGAGCTTTACTTTGAACTGTAATTTAACTTCCGTTGACGACCACTGCGCTTGATTATTACGGATTGAACAAACTGAAAAGGACTTGATTACATCATAAAGGTAGGTTTTTCGTTCTTCGAAAGAAAAATGAATATATACATGATTAAAGAGAGATTGAGATAAGTTGAATAAAATAATGTTGGAAATTATATTTTTGAGAAAATAAACAATAGTTAACAGTAAATGCATTAATTCAGTTTGTTTATGCAAAATTTTTTTCATTTTTCAAGGAAAAATATTTTCATAGAATTTTCCTTATTATGAAAGTATTTGAATACTGAATAATTATCACACTAAAAAAACAAAAAAACAACGGTTGGTGGCCCTGTTTATAAAATTGTGGAATATCCTTAAACAATTAAATAAAATTTTATATATGTTTTTATTTTTATCCATTCTTAATCTGAAATATTGGGCATTTCAAAGATTCACTTCAATAATTTTGTTTTTGAATAAACTCATCCAAGTAATGTTTTATTTAAGAGAAGGATGCGTTTTTTAAAGTTGGTCGTAAGGTAAACTCGTGGTAATCACTGTTTAAATTGATTGTTGTATCATTCGTAAGAATGCTTCTAATTTCATAATTAACTATTTTTCCAACTATGATTGACGAGATCACAATACGAAAGCTTTAAGGAGTAAAGCTTACTCACAACGTATTTATTTTAGAAAAAAAAATGTTGGCATTTCACGAAGTTTATTTTATTGTTTGAAAGTTTTTGTTGTAACTTGTAATCGTGCATTTAAAATATTTCGTAAAAATGAAAGTGTTCGCATTCGTGTATCATTGTGTTTTATTTAAAAAATAATTATAAATAAAGTCGGTAGAGATCAATTTATCAAAATATATTAAATGAGAAATTGTCCATAAAAATCTAGTAAATATAAACAATTACTTTATTTCCAAAATGAAAAATAAAAAAAAATTAAATATTTCATTTAAATTTTTAAAATTATCTAATTATGATATTGGAACACATAGTTTTTATTTTAAAGGGATATTTAAAACCAAGTTCTTAGAACATACGGCATAATGAGAGGGAATAAAAATGAATAAGGATAAAACAATTGCAATTATTATTATTAACATAAAGCTCGTATAAAGCTCGAAACTACTTTATATATTCCTTTAAGTCGAATAAATTTACGAAATGCAAACTCAAGTTTATTCGCCTAAATATGTACTAAATTCGGATTAAAAGAAAACTGTAAATAAAATATTAGTAGATGAAAAATTTATAAAGTGTGAGTTCTGCGAAGATTAGAATATAGATTGGATAAGCAACTGTGAAATATTAAAAGTAAAAGAGAAATGGAGAACGAACGGTAAGAATGTGAGGAAATGTATCACTGCGGAAGGTGAAAATTGCTAAGAAAGATGAAATGAGAACTGAGCACGTGATAAAAAATACATAAAAAGAATTAAGTTTCATAAAAAAAGCTCAAAATTTTTGGGCACAAATTAATTAAGTAAATATTCAATATGCTTTTATCGTTATAAATAATAAATAAAAATCTTAAAATGATGGCGAAGTGTTTGCATGTACCTACGACGAATTCGCAAAAAAATAATTCGCAATATTCTCTCAAATATGTTTTCGCAATTAATTTTCGATTACTTACTGAAAAATCTACATATCATGTCACCGCTATGGCCGCTCTAATGGGAAATCCTAGTTGAATTGACCAAGAAATTAAAAAAATATTTTCGTTGAGCTTCTTGTTGATGAGGATATAAGGTCTTCTAATTTTTGAACTTTTTACGAAATTTCGAGATTTGAACAGAATATCTATTAATTTTGATGTATAATTATTATACATAATTAAATTTTTTTTACTCATTATTTTATTTATTTACTTTGGTAAATTGTAATAAATTAATCTAATGTTTAATGATATTTAGAGATGTTTTTCCGACGTTTTTTATGATAGAAAGTATATAGAAATCATTCGTGGGCTTTTGGAAGATAAGCTTGTTTTATCAACTGGACTTATAAACGATCAATAAAACTTTTAAAACAAACTCATAATAGTACGAATGTAACGTTACAATTCTAAAACATATTTATTTAAAAACGTAAATTAATATAATCTTCAAACAAGATACAATAAAAGGATTAAATGTTTTTAATTTGAATAAAAACCTGACCAAGACTAATATACTGTTCCAATTAATTCAGCCGAGTTACAATTACTTTTTCACAATTAATGTAAGTTAGAAAATTAACTTTGTAATGTCCATAGAAACACTCAAAATGATTTAAACTGACATGCAACACTAATAAAATTAGGGCCAGTTTAACTTCAATGTTAAATTAATATGTAATTAAGGCGCACGTCTAATCACATAATTGTATCAACAAAACTTAGTTTATGAAATTTTAATTGATCATCCAGTAGTACGTATTCGTAACGCCAAACCATAAATTTTCTACGTCATATTTTAAGAAATAATTAACCGTTTATTTCATGCATATCCAAACGCATCATTATTACGTGTCCTTTGGCAATTTTAACGTCGACGGATTATTCTGAAATTCTTTAAATAAAATACGAAATAAAATATTTAAACAAAAATGCAGTCTTTATTGATTTAAATTTATTTCTGTGAAAAAAAAATTATTCTAAAATTTTCTAATTATTTAAATAAAATACGAAATAAAATATTTAAATGAAAATAACCTGCATTCTTTATTGATTTAAATTTATTTCTGTGAAAAAATAGATTTTCTAGTCGGTTAGACTATAGACGTTTCTTGAATAGAATATTCACATATTATAAGATTATTAAGGTTTTTTTAAACATTTTAATTTACATAGACGTATCTACAAGTAATTCATAAATCTAAGATGTCATGAGTTATGATATAATGTAATTAATTTCTGGTAACTTCCTGTGCGGCGCTGACTATCACCGTACTGAGCAGGTTTGCAAGAAACTTCGAACGTGTTATTGGAGAAGTTTGAGGTTCCATGTTTAATATGGCTAACGTTCCCTGGATCCATTTCTGTTCTGTTTGCAATAACATGGCCAAATTATTTCACTAAATACAAGCATGTTGCAAATGTAAATTAAACATTTTGACTCTGTATTTTGAGTCAACATCATTTAATTATTCGTCGAAAACAGTCAATTTAGAGCACAAACGTCAGAGTTAATGATTGTACCTTACTGGCGAAAAAAATTGAGTAAAACTGCGTGTGATTAGCACATTTTTTAGAACAGTATTTTTAAAGATTCAATTTATCTAATTTGCAAATTTACTTAAGTATGTCATAATAACTAATTATACTTACCTTTTAATTGCGAGAAGACCACCAGTAAAAAAGTCGACATGCAATAAAAATATATTTATTACGACACACAAACATATAAAATCATTAATCGTTTCCATAGTAAAATTATGAACAATAAAACATATTTATTACTTAAAAAAGATTTGTAATAAATATATTTTTATTACATTTCGAGTTTGTTGAGATTATGTTTAACTATTGATCATTCATTGTTTTTAACAAATAATTTTTTTAATATTAAAATAATGTACTGAATTGGATTGTATTAATTGACAGTTCTAACTGTCTGTTTTCTAAATCTTCTCTGTCCTAGTCTAGTATTTTTTCCTATTTTTTATGTGTAACTGTCGAAATTAGCACAAATTATCGAAAACATTGATATTGTGATTATTCGACGTGATTTTCACGATTCGGGGCATAAATTTATTTATTTTTTTTGTATTAATTTGCAATGATCGTTAACAAAAAAATGGAATATATAATTTACAAAACCAAACATCCCAACATACTCTAATCTTTTTCATTTATTTCGCAAAAATAACTCCAGTAGTACAAGAAATTTATGTTCTTTTTACGAACGCCTTTTCTATGTAAGTTAAATTTTGCCTTGACGTTGCAGTAAATGCAACTAACCCGTTTCACAAACCAACCAATTCGAACGTAGAATGCAAGTCTCTTGGTGATATGGGATTTGTTGTATTTTTAATTGGAAAATGCTTCAGAATTTAACTAGGATCTCATTTCAATTAAAAAATAATAATAATAAGTAAAATTTTCGTGCTTGCATTGAAAATAAATTTCTAGTAAAGAGTGATTCTAAATAACTGTCTGTGCCGCCTAGCTATAGCTTGCATTATATTCTATATTAAATTATTTCCTATATTTATATTATAATACATACAATTTGTGTTTAGTCTTCAATCTTCATTTTATATAATGTGATCTATGTAACTTATTTTTAGAAACACACGTATCTAATTATTTGCTAAATTTATATTTACATTATTTAACATCACTCAAGTGTGAGTGAACAAATTTTAATTTGAATATGAAATTATTTTTCTAAATATAGTCTAATTTCTATGATGAAAATCGCATTCAAAACGCGTAGAAATCGCTCGAGTTGAAATATTTTTTCCTTTCATTTTATGTTTTAGTTACGAACATACATATAAACAGTTTTCTGTAAATTACTTTGATATTTAAGTGCCTCTCTTGAGTCGTCGGATGTTGAGGTTGGAGCATTAGAGTTTAATTGTTGGCTTGATGGATTTCCTGAAACCCTAAAGGAAGCACACAGCTAGCAAGACGGAACTGAAAACGAAACATACATCTAACATATATTTTCTTTCAATTCATTAAAGGGTAGTAAATTGAATTAAAATGACTTGATTTGAATGGACAGTGATTTTATTTATTTAAAAAATTTAATTTATTGTATATACATTTTATATGTATAAAATTTTTTTTTTATTAATAATAATCTCTGTTCTGACAAGGTAGTAATGATTGAAGCTGATTTCCCAGTGTTCATGTAAATTTAATGTTTCTTGTTTAATTTAAGTTGGTATTACCATACTATCCAGTTGTCATATAGAGCACAATGTTATGTAAATATTATAATAATTCTTGTACGTTAAAACACATAACCAGTCCCGAGGCTAATTAATATTTAATTCTTGAATTCTCTTTTGTGGTAGTTAATTTTTGATGAAGACAAATTTTAAATGATTTCAATTTGATTTTCTCTTAATGACTTATTTTTAAAAGATTTAATAATAGGAATAATAATATTTATTTGTTATTAAAAAATACACAGTGTTATTTAACAAGTCAAAATGAGGAAGACAGAAAGAAAAAGAAAAGAAAAAATTTTGAGGAAGAAAAATTTTCTTCACGCGAGTGGTGGTCTTACTAGGCACATGAATGCTATCGTCAGTCGTCACAGAACTTCGGTATAAGCTGACCATATTTTTTTTTAAGAAAATGTACATGAAGCAACTGTTAATTCTGAATTGCCATGATGCATGACTTCCTCTTGCCAGAACTTCGCATACATGGCATTAACCCCAGACGAATTTAGTGCAACATGCAAGATGTGGCTAAGTGGCGACTGCCCATTCGTCATGGTTCTAAGACAAGTGTTTCTCAAACGCCTCATATCTTACCGCGGAGACATAATAAACCACGCACTGTCCATAAATTAAAAGATGTAATTCCTCGGGAAATTCAAGCGATTCCACGAGATGTGGTTCAGCGTGCAAAGCAGCATCATTTGAAGGACGACATTATTAATAATTAAATGTTTAAATTTTGGTTCTCATCTTCTGAGTCATAAATGACATGAAAAAAATAATTTTTTTATCAAATTATTGATTATTGAAGACACGGAGGTAGTTATGTACGAATGCTTTAGTGATGTGAGGCCTTTTCATAAAAGTTGCACGAGATTTCCAAAATGTACAGACATGGTAGTGGCAAAATGTTAAGTCATTTGAAAATTGGTCGATAAGATTCACTGAAATGCGTTCTACACTAAAAATAGTTGATTTGCTCATGATGACGAACCCCATAACGATATTCAGTATAATATAAGGAAATTAAAGGCTGTGAGAGAAAATTGGGATCTTCAACTTCTAAACATATACTATTTCATACAAATATTGCGAGATTCACAGTGATGTTTCCACAAAAGATTACTTTGTAATGAGACTCCAAGAAACTTAGCAAATTCGCAGCTATCTAAGTAAATTTAAATTTCTTCCGAATTGTCCAAGTTGTCTGTCAAAATCAGCAAAGATAGATCGTCTGCGTACATGCAAATATAAGTATTGGACAAAACCAAAGAGAACGGGACCAAGCACTGAACCTTGCGGCACTCCACATTTTTTGGCAGATTTTTTTATAAAAAACTTTTTGATTGGTTGTTCTGCTGTTTTTATTAAAATTTTTCTGAAGCGTTTCGGCAGTTTTTGGCTTCATCAGAAATTTTCTTTATTTGTTATGATATCATTTCGAATGACATTTGGCGACGTTCGAACGTCGCCAATTGCCGAAACGTTTCAGAAAAATTTCAATAAAAACAGCAGACCAACAGATGATTTCTTATAAAAAAACCTCCCAAAAATTCCTAATGGAATAGAGTCAAATTAAAAATGACTAATTGGCAATAAGAAGACATATATAGTGTAAGTCATTATACTGAAATGATACAAAGGCATACAAAAGGATTATGAACAATTTCAAATCAAGGATAAATTTTGTATAAGACCAAATTGTAATTTACTCGTGTATCGCAATTAATTAATCACAGTCGGATTCAAATGAAATAATAACCGTCTAAAGCACAAGAATGTAATCAATCCTCTATAAACACCATTGTGATCTGATGTATTTTGAATCCAAACAATAACGAAATTCACCATTTACTATCTGAATGTAATTATACTGCGACTTAATCGCGTTTTTACGCACGATCGTCTAATTATTTATCCCGACAGTGTATCTGATGTTCGTTATAATTAAAACAATTAATTGAGTTTACCCCGTATTATATATTAACAAAAGCAGCTTGTTCTCAAAACGGCAACATAAAACGCTAACAATTTTCTCACAACAAATTTGATCGGAATAAAGCACTATAATAAAATCATTAACAAAAATAGGAAAATCCTTATCTTGAATAAATCGCATGACGTAATTTAACAAAAAGGTTTCTAATGTGAATACACGAATAATGAGTAAATAAATGGTGGATATATATAATTTCAAAAGATTAGTCCTTATTATGTCAAGTTTGTTTAAATGTATATTTTTACTTTCTGTTTCAATTATTTCTCTTATCTAATTTTATTGTTCATTTATAGATTTTATTTTGCGAATATAAATGTAAAATGTAAAAATTTGTTTCACTATGCAGTAAATGATCAATAAAATTCTGTAAAAAAATTTTCAAAAAATAATTTTCAATTAAATTTGTTAATACCCATAAAGCAAGACACGAATGATAAATAATCTGATACGTACTGCTGTGTTATTTCCTAATGGAATAAAATAAACTTAACAATAACTAAATAAAAATATTATTATTTAGTTTTTAATTAATAATAATTAAATATAATTAAGTTAGAAAATTTTATAAAATTGTAAGAATAAATTATGGTACATGATTGTTTAATTCGTAAACGATGACAACTTGTTAAACGAATGCACCCCGGAGTATGGTGGGTTGCTGTTGACGTTGAAAATTTTCGAATTTGATTTGTTCATCTTGCCTGTAACCAAAAATACATTTTTGTTAATATGGTTGCATAATTAAATGGCACGAGAGCTTGTTTCGGAACTATTTCTAACGTTGAAAATTTGTAATTACATTAATACCCAGTGAGGGTGCTCATAGCCAAAGTTATAGATAGATAGATAAATAGTTTTTGTTGGTCTTTTCGACTATATATGTCCGAACTCGGTGTAGACTAGCCACTCTGATTGTGGCTCACTCTTGGAAAAGTTCCAAACCCTGTCGCTGGTGTTCAAAAATTTTTCCGTGATTTACCATAAATAATACCACGAAATAATTAAAGTGACTATAGTGTGGTTTGTGCCTAATAAAGGATAAAACAACAACTTTCTGGTGAGTCATCTTCACAATTATTTTGACATTTATAAATTAAATTCTAACCGAATGAGGTTATGTAAATTTATTAGAAATTTAATTTAATAGTATTTTATTATGAATTGAATTGAAACATGAGATGATTTTAAAAAAAATATAAGAAAGATTGATTCTTATATTATTTATTAATAATTAATAAGTTTAACTAACCTGTATATATTTGTTCGTCCATTTGCACCGTTGAATGTGAACCGATTGGTCATTGTCCTTGACACGGTCACATGTGGTATGACAATATTGTTCTAAAACACAGTTTAGATTAATCAATTTGTATTGATATTGTGATTCAAGTATTTAAATGATTGTATTTGAATACTTATTTTAGTTTGTTTTCGGTTTTGATAATTTAATAAACCAGTTGCATGGATTGTAGTTCACACTTTTTCGAACTCGTGTAGACATCTTAACTAGCCGGACACTTGATTGTAAGTGATACCAACTTAAAATATTTTTAAAACTAAATAAATTTTGTTTTATTTAGTTTGTACAAGTAAACATTAATACTCATTTTGTAAATATTTGAATTGTATAATTTTTGTTTGTAACTAATAATTTGTTAAATAAATAAATATTATAAGAATTCATTGTTTTATTTTAAACATCCTTACAAGATAAACCTTGTTTTAATTAAAGATAAATATTATATATCTATGGTACAAATATTATGAAGTAAATTATTTGATTTTTCTTAACAAATATCATAGCAGTATGTTAGCTTCGTTTTCTCAGGTTTGAGTATTTATCATATTTGTTAAAAGTTTCAGAATGTTCTAAGCAACTTCGTCTTATTTTAAAGTTGAATCATTAACTTCATGATGTTAACGATTTACGATGGTTGATAATATGGACGTTTTTAAACAGTGCACAGCATCAACATCTAGTTAATAGGTTTGTAACACTGAGATTAACCCACCGTATTTTGATCAAGGCTCGAAGGACCAAATGTGAACAAATAATGCAATTACATATTACAATTATTTTAATAATAAAAATATATGTATATTTTTTATAAATGTCAATAGAAAAATGTGTAAGAAGACATCCATTTAAAGCTATTATATACATTAACAATTGTTAACAATTCTTAAAACAAACTTCGAATAAAACAATTTTTTTTACTAAAAGAAAAACAAATTCTGTTTTTTCAAACTGTTATAAATTTAACGATTACATTAGAAATTGATGAAGATAATACGCATATAAAATATTATCGTCATATCTATCCTTATTATTAAGTACGTACAACTTTTCCACTTTATATTAAGATATTACATTAATATTAAATATAAAATTTTCTATTAAAGCCTGTTTAATATTGGTCGTAAAAGAAAATATGAAAAATAAGTAAATTACGGATAAATGAGGAAGAGCAAGGCCAACAAGTAAATCGGAAATTCTGGAAGGAAATGGGTGCACCACAAGTTTGCATCGGAAATAAGCAATCGGTTCACAGCGTCACCTACTAACATTCAACAGGAAGAAACTAAAATGTTATGAAGTTATCTCGACGGATGTGCGCTTTTCTTAAAATAACTGCAAGTAAATTTTCTATAAAATTAAAATAGATTTACAAAAAAATACAAATTTCAAACTCAAAATCTAAATTTTTGAAATTTGAAATTTATATTTAAATATTCAATTTCAAAACGAATACATTCAAATTTCATTCTCAAATTTAATATTGGAAAAAAAATGTCGAACGGAAAATGTATTTCGGGAAATAAAAGACACTGCAGGAATAGCAATCACATGTTGCATCGAATATAGATTGGAAAATGCATTTGCAATATACATCCAGGCGGATTCCATTTGCGATCATATATCATTATAATACTTTATCTTTCGGAAATGGCAATAAGAAATTTGTATTGGGCGATATTTTAAGACGTCAAAGAATATTCAAAAGGTCACTATAGTTTAATATCAGTGTACTTTCAAAGTTAAATTTATGGAAACTTTATTATCGATAAAAAAAAACAAACTCTAGTTACAAACAATTTATTACTAACTTCACAATGCATTAATTAAATTTCAAAAAATAATAATTTATATTTCATGAATATTTACAAGAGGTGTGCTTTAATTATTTCTTCTTACGTCGAAATCGGAAGTGTTTATTTAACAATTATTTGCAAATGCAAACATAACTCGGTTTGCACGCAGTTATTGCGTGCATTTATGCAAGTATATATTTAATTTAAAAAAAAATGAATTTATTTACTACGGGGGAATTCATAACCTTGTATATCAAATTTACTCTCCCATTTTTTTCGTAGATTCATTTATAATGAGATGAAATCGACGGTTAAGCAAAATGATTAAAAATACCCTATTTTACTTATTTCATAGAATTAAAAGATTGACTTTTTGTAATTTAGAATATTTTTTTAAAGCTTAAAATTTCGGTCGAATCACCTTCATTATATTTTATATATAACCTTACGATTTAGTTCTGACTTCACGGTAGTGATTTTAAGCACGCAATAATCTCAGAATCAGATAACTAGACCTTAAACTAGCCATGTTAAAAGCGACTGCCTTGCATGAAACCATCGTTAATGTGAGTTTTATATCAACCTGTCCTTTATAACTCAACGTGAAGCCTCGTCATTACCACGGAAGCTTCCCTATACCAAGGTCGAATATCATGAGCTGTGAAATTTACCGAACATCTAATATCCTGCTGTCGGAATTTAACGGAACACGAAGGATATATTTTCATATCTGAGTTTAGAGAAGAGCTTTGTCTGGATTGAATGCAAATTAGAGAAATATATTATTTATTTTCAAATTCTAAATAAGGAAAAATGAAAATATCTGCTTATACTTCTATAATAATTTTTAATTAAAAATGTTTCATAATATTTAATCCTTTGTGAAATTATATCAAATATTTTGGTGTATTTTACCATAAAAAATTTTAAAGCAATAATTAACAAACAAAAATATCTCATAAATTAACTATTAAGATACGTAGTAATCCAGATAAGAGTTTGTGTAAGTTCCAGATAAATTTTTTTCTTACCAATCCTCTACATTATTATTATTAATATTATTATTACTATTTATTTGGATATTTTTTAACACGATGATTTAGTAATTTATTTAATGGTTAATAGCAATATTATTTATAAGTATGTGCTTTATGTTTAACATTCCGCATTTGTTTAAACTTCCAATAATAAATAACAAAATATTAAAAAACACATATATTTTTGTGAGTTTGTCTTTATAATACATTTTTAGTGTCTTTTGTAACCAAAATGGACTTAATCGTACTATTTAAAATAAATGAGTATGTGTTTAACTCTTAAAACCAAGAAGGAATTTAATGTTGCTATTTGTTGCCGTTTAATATCGACTTACAAATACGTTTTAAATTCCAACCATTTCTATTTCTACGTCCCCTGAACCATCGCAATAAAACCATTGATTTGCTAACAGGCTTTAAGTATATTAGTTATTTAGTACACTATGTCTTGTCTATTTTAACAAAATAATATTTCAGGTCTTTACTTAATTGAATTATTGAACAATTTTCATTCAATTCAATCATCGGTCAATTCGTTTTCAAATAATGAAAACGAATCTTACTTGCTTGATAAAAAAAAAGGATTTATCAAACTCTTTTTATTTTAAAATTTTCCAAAAAGAAACGTAGACATTTCTTAGTAATATATTATAATTCCTAGATTTCGATTTAGGTCGCTTTTCTGAATTTCTCCGGTAGGTAGCTCTTCAGAAAATATCCTTATCAGTTCCTATCGCTAATGTACGGTAATTTTGACGCCTTCGAAAAATGTCACGAACATTTTTACAAACGAAGCTAATGTCTATCGATTTTGCGTTGAACTCCGATTGTGTAGAAATGTTCAGGTGTTCATTTAGTAGCGACACGATGTCATGGATTAAATGACATGAATATTGGTCGTTTCGCGCTGCTGCTGTAATTGAATATACACGCGAAATGTATATTGTATCATACAAATTCAATTACCTACTCGCGTAAGTACATATCAATCGCAGTTATAAATACAATGTATTATGTTGTGATAATAAAGTTTACGTTAAATGCAATTTGTTTACGGCATTTGTGTTTCATCTAAAGGATATATAAAGTTTTTTGTGAGAATCGACAATCGATAAATCAAATTATTGCCAAAAATCAAGTAGATAAAATTATCTATAAACCAACACCAACACCAACACCGATACCGCTAACGTACTAATATTATTATTATGAATGTCAGATTCTACTAGTAACCAACCAACCAATAAAAAAAATTGTAATAAACTATATAATATAATGTAATAAATAATCTCATTAATATTAAATAAAATACCTATATTTCTTTAGGTTTAATACAATTTTTTAAATCATATTTAACAAATTAATTTTGTTGAATATCGTGGTTTTAAGTCAAACTTTTCAACAATTGGAGTCCTACAAGATTCTATTTTATGCCCTTGGTTGTTTATTATTTTCGTGGATGATGTTAAGTTACAAAATGTATCTCTTCTGAATGTCTTTATAATCCGAAAACCTAAAAAATTTCAAACGATATAAACAAAATGATTTAAAATCTTTCTCAAAACGGAATAAAGTTAAACTCTCTAACACCAATTAAAAGTAAATGTAAGGCTATGAGCAAAATTTAAAATAATATAACTATGACACTCTGAGACATTTAAACCCTCAACCTACATATTGAAAAAGTTTACAATCTTTCACATGGATTGTTTGGTTTCCTTAAAAATACACTTATTCGGAGCAAACTATACTACGTTCGTAAATTCGGAGGAGTAAATTAAAGTTCTCACTTAAAAAATTAGCTCACTGATTGGCTACTTGAGAGACACGTTTACACAGTGTAAATTGCCGTATTCACAACCAGATTTCCGATATTAATATTTACATCTGTGACAGCTGACAGGTCGATTTTAAAGTTTTTAAAAAGTCATTTATTTTTTTATTAACAATATAAAAAACAGTTTTTCATAGAAGTGAAGTGTAACATGG
>JAFFZR010004579.1:38153-57211 GCA_018397195.1 Lethrus apterus
GAAAAATAGAAGAAATACACAAATTCCAACAGACTATTGCACGAAATCGCATCTAACAATAACCGTGTTGGCCAACTAACGCTATGTTCGAAAATTGTTCCACTGTAATTCTGGCTATGTATTTACTCCTCCGAATTTACGAACATAGTATATAATATTGTAGTATTGTGTGGAATCCAGGCAATTGCAAATATAAAAATATGACAAGGAGTTTTCTTAAAATGTTATAGTTTCGTAAGCACAGTGCGTACTTACAATTTTACAGCTTTACGAATGGGAAGAGTACCTAGTTTTAGAAGTTGCTTTTGTATATAAAATTTAACTTTATCTAAAATGTGTCAGTATTCTATGATATCTATGTGTAATAGTGTAAACATCTATTGTACGGATATACGGATATTGACATATATTTTCTGTTATAGAATAAAAATAATGTCACAAAAATTAAAACATACGGTGTAATTGCATATTATGAGAAACTACCTTTATATATTTTAATTGATAAAAAGTTAAATTTTACATAGAATACTCTTCTAATAGTACAACCCTAAGATGAAAGGCCAAATTTTAATATAAAATAAGTAAATGTGTATCAAAGCAAGCAGTTCGAAAATGCGACTGGCAATTGTTTTTTGAGTATGCCATTGTAATCAGTAGAAAAAACTACACATTTTTGATGTATTGACCAACACTGTAGCTTCTTTAATAACGAAGTTGTCCCATGTGCAGTGACCTGTATTAATGTCGTCGTAGCTCTTTTGTTTTTCATTTCTGGGTTATAGTAGTATAAGAAGATTTTGTGCAAAATTTCATTTTCTACCGACTGCTACATAAATATATAGCTTGTTCCATTAAAAAAAAAACTAATTATCTGAGTTGGCTCTGAAATGTGAGGCGCAATTGTTTTTTTTTTTTTTGGGTGGACCATTGTAATCAGCGGAAAAGTCACTGCATCTTTGCTAATTTAACCGACTCTGTAGCTCCAAAAATAACGAAAATAGCAATAGTGCGCAGATAACTTTGAACACCCTGTATAGCCACACGTACAGTCTTGATCAATTTAAACGACAAAAAACCTAAATATCGACTAAAAATATGGTCTTATCCAAAAATAATAATGTGTGGTCGCTATGCTGGAATAGTTCCCAACAACTGAATTCGGTCGTGGTCGCAACCAAAGGACCATACTATTAATTAGGTTTCGACCTGTTGAATTGGTGTAATAAAGGGCCAAATAAATAAAATAATTTAATCAGTATTGATAGTGTGACAAACTATCGTAATCGATGCATTTTTTCCTTTTATGAAATTAAAACTACAATAAACATTTGTTACATCTGTTTAATAATACCATTTGTCTTCAAAAACCCCTTTAAATACCTAATAAATTAAATTTTTGTGTAGAATATTGAACAATATCATTTAAACACAAAAGGAATCATTCAAATCGTGCGTTCTTGTTATACAGAACCGTCGTGCCAATCAATAACCACGAGTAAACAAGTTGCGTGTTTGAAATGCCATTTATTCAGAGCGTTTGATTTGGTTGATTATTGGTTCCGTACATTGAAGGTGGAATATTATTATTATCGTGTTCAAGGATAAATATTTATTTACTAAAAATATCATTATTATAACTTCCATACACTTTTTTAATTTAAATCATTATTATTAAATTAAATTTTATTAGTGCAATTTTAACGTAATTTTTAAAATTGAATTTTAACCCTCCTAAACTTGAAGGAAAGTAATATTATCTTAACACGATCTTACAATCATCAAAACAGTGACTCTAAATCTTTCTGATTTCCTTCCTATAAGTTTATTATTATATATTTGATCATTTTTCATATTATAATTGAGGTTTATATTAAAGTTGGTATTTCATGATTAAAACTCAATGAGATATTCCTGACAGCGATTGGAACAAGCTCTTTAGGAAGCGTGATATATTCACAGTGTCGAATAGTATGCTTTATGGATTTATGGATGAACTACCCTCATTGGCTGGAATCAATTGCATGCATGTAATATTCTACACTGTAGATATTGAAACATAGTATTAAAAACATTTAAAGCAGAATCGGAAAATTCTGTTTAAATAAAAAGTCGAAAAATGATTTAGTACATTGAGTACATTTCATATTGTCCTTGATAAATGTGAGTTTGAAAATCTTCGGAATTGAGGAATGAGGAAATCTTAAAGCTTAACCGTGTTTAACTGAGTACCACCAATTTTCCTTATATTGTGTGTTGATTGTACATTTATTTTAATAATAAGCGTGTTTTGTATTTACGGATCGTCAATGCCTACTTAAATATTTAGGTCACGTGGTTTTCAATTCCTGTTGCTCACTCCGTACTAAATCTTTTAATTCTCAACACCTTACTTAATTTTAGTCGAAATAAATTGAAACTTATTTTTTAATATTTTTATAATGTTTTATAATAACAACATTGCGGGAAACACTGCATTACTGTATATGTTCATATAATAAAAATGCACCAAAATAAATTCAAAAATGAAAACTGAAATAATAGCAACAATGCTAAATGCTAAAAACATATATTATGCATTACCAGACAATCAACTTTGTGACGCGAATGCGGTATTAGAATTAACTAAATGGTTTTCAAAATCATTACGTTTTCCGTATTCGCCCTGCGAAAATGAAATATTATTAATAAATAATAATAAAAAATAGGACAATAGTAATATAATTTGTAATACTTCAAATTTAAATAAAGTTAAACAATGTAATTATTTGATTGACTACATCTAACCATAATTATTGTATTTATTTTTTATTTTATTTTATTTTATTTTATTTTAATTATTAACCTGAGATCTAAATGTTGAACACATTAAATTTGGTATCGATGAATATAACAATAACTGATTTATAAATATTTTATATGAGATTATAATTTCTGGGTCAATATTAAATCTCAAAACCTTCCAAAACTATAATATGGATATTTTTGGTTTTTAATTGAAAATAATCGCCATTTTCGACAACAAACGAAAAAAGTAACTTCCTTAAAGGATGATCGACGGGCTAGATATTCTCTCCATATCCTTAGCTTTGACATCGCAATACGAATATTTTTAACATATTACGTATTAAAAAATGATATGCAAAAAAGAAAGCAAATTTGTCAGTTTATTTTTTTAATAATCAAGTCTGATTGTCGGTTGTTGTTCATTTATTCGCAGATCTATTTTTTCAATAATATGCGGCCTGAAGAAGATCTTAGGTTGAAGATATATAATATTAACGGAGATTACAGTAATGATTATTTATTTTTGATGATCCCATATATGCTAGGGGTACAAATCAAGAGACGGTGTTTTCTGAAAGTGTTATTTTGTTGAAAACCGATTTTATTTTATGCACAAAGGTCAGGTCAGGAAACGCACAAAATCTAATAAATAATAGCAGGTGGCGTAACCAAAGGTACAAGAAGAAACCTTTATTTATTTCATAGTTTCCTTAGCTTATTTGTTGATGTATAAATCTCAAAGTTATTAAAATAGTGGTTAATGACAAACTCTTGAGACATCGCAAGGCATAACGATAACGGAGATTGAGCGGTTTAATGGGAAGACTATTTATAAATTTGCATAAGGATTTGTGAAAGAGGAAGATTTGTGAGTTTGCCCATTTCACACGAACTTGTAAAAAGAGGAAAAAAATATTAAAAGCGAGTAACCTCGCTGACATAGTTTTGTAACGATCCAGAAAGACCGTGGAAATCGACGTAGATCGTCGATTTCGAATTAAAAATGATTTTATTTCGTTTCAGTTCATGGCCCCAATCCAAGAATTTAATTATCCAACCTCGTATATATTTTTAATGAGGATATTTACCAATTTACTGAACTATGAATGAAACACATAAATTCCAACTATTGCTATTAATCGATTCGCGTCATTTATTAACAATTTTATCTGACGATATTAAATTACATAATTTAAGCTTTCAATTTATATCCATCAGAATATGCAGCAGACAGCTATTACAATTAGTATCAACGCACTGTCAACGTAAATAATTCATACAGTGTTGCCGCATACAAATATTTGATAAAATTTGAATTATTATTATATGTTGAGGTTTCACAATAATAACGTGTTATTAAGAAAGAAACGTATGCACTGTAGTATTATCGACGTGCAAAGCTTTAATTGTCGACACACTCTAGTAAATTCATAATTTATAAATGAATAATTCAGTATTGGCATCACATCACAAAAATGCGAGTTGTAAAAAAAAATTGGTTTACGTTCATTAATGCAATTATCTACAGTACTTAACGTCATAGGATCTGATAATGTCTATACAACATATACGGAGTGATCATAAATGAATGATGCTATAATTCATTATCTAATAAAAATATTAATATAATTTAATATCACTAAGTAGACTTTGAAAATTTTAATAATAGAAAAATGTTGTCAGAAAAGACGGTTACTGGAACTGGACCTTCAAATGTTGCAGGAATTTTTATGTACCGCAGCTTCCAAATTCCGCAGCTTCTAAATTTATTGAACAGAATTTTTTCCACAAAATTCCTCAACATTAAGCTAGAATTATGTGAAATTGGGTGGACCACATACACGACTACTAAATTCATATACAGGATGTCCCCGGGAAAAAGAAACTCCCTCAACATCTAAGAAACTATTTTTTTTTCTTAAAATCGCTGAAACACTTAAACTTTGGATCGATGGGGGACACCTAGCCGCAAGGGTGTCAACCCTAAAATTCTTAAATTACACTAGGGGTTGAGTGATACCTCATTTAAAAGCTTACAAAATTTGCATTTGAACGGTGTATCAATTTTTGAAATCCATCCATTCGTTTTCGAGAAATTATCTTTTCAAGATAACTAAGGTACAAAACAGAAATGGCAATTTAGTTAGAAAAACAGTCAAGATTTATTTGAGAAGTTGTTGGAAATGGCCTCCCCCAACTTCCATACAATTATACAAACGTTGCTCAAACCCACGACGTACATTTTGAAAAATTTCAAGGGTGACTGCACGGCAGGCAGGAGATAGAATTGTACATTTTATCTCGTAAATTTTTTAAAGACGTGGTGGGTTTGAGCAATGTTGTATAATTGTATGGAAATTGGGAAGGCTATTTCCAACAACTTCGCAAATAAATCTTGACTGTTTTTCTAACTAAACTGCCGTTTCTGTTTTGTACCATAGTTATTTTGAAAAGCTAATTTCTCGAAAAGGAATAGATGGATTTCAAAAATTTTTACACCGTTGAAATACAAATTATGTAAGCTTTTAAATGAGATCACTCAACCCCTAGTGTAATTTAAGAATTTTAGGGTTGACACCCCTGCGGCTAGGGGGTTGGAGATATGGCGATTATTTCTTCGCCAAAAGTTGTCCCCCATCGATCCAAAGTTTAAGTGTTTCAGCGATTTTAAGAAAAAAAATTAGTTTCTTAGATAATGAGGGTGTTTCGTTTTCCCGGGGACACGCTGTATAATCTAACTACATTTTTTGGGGATATCGGAAAACAATTGTATATAGATAGAAATTACAAAATCTAGAAAATCTTAAACAAAGAATTGCTTCAATTACCCCAGACGTATTACCCAATGCAGTTGAAGAATTTAAATGTCGAATTCAATTAGTAATTAATTAATAACGGAGGTCATGTAAAAACATGTTAAATGTAAGGATAATTAACTTTTGTCTGTAAGCTTTCATTCTACACTAAACTTTGACGATACTGTTGGAAATAAAATAAATATTTAAATTTCTTTTTGCGCCATTAATTTATGATCACTCAGTATAAGGGATGGTTTGGAAAATTACTGACAGTGAAATAATTATATCTCATTAATAAATCATTTTTGAGAGACTGTACTCGAAAACTCATTTTTGTAAAAAGTTACAAAAGCCTCAAGACAATAACTATGTTTAGAAAATTTTCATTATTCATTTCGATTGTAGGATATCTCGTCAAACTTTAAGATGTCGTCACGATCAGAGTTAAATATGTTTTATTTTTTGGCCTTGTTTAATAAAAAAAAAATATAACAAAATATCTTCATTACAAATTATTGAAAAAAATATATTATTGTAGTGACGCTCCACATGTCCTTATTAGAGGAGCTTTCCACAGAATATTAGCTCTTACCGTAGGCAAACTGAAAGTTGAGTTATAGCGTGAACCACTCCGAGAACATGAAAATTTATATTATAACTACAAGTTGTGGACAGTCAATTTTCCCATTTGATTTCAAAGGAATTTCTCTACTAAGTGATCTGTCGATCTAAACGTAAATTATACTTAATAGTCCTAAATTGATGAATAACTTTATAAATCATCAGCATAACCCAGCGTGTGGCAAGTTAGAGATTCTAGAAGGTCATCAATACATAATACAAAGAGTAAAGGTCATAAATTCGATCTTTGTGGAACTCCGGATTGTTGAACAAATTCATGAGAAAATACATTGTAAAATACATAGTTTGTCCGGAAAGTGAAATATGAATACATAAGATTCAAGAGTGAAGGTCCAAACCCAAATAAATTTAACTTTCTCAGTAAAATGGCGTACCGTGAATTATAGTATCAAAGGCACTGGAAAATCAGTATAAACCACGTCCGCCGGACCACGGTCGTCAAGAACTTAAAAATCATGTTGAGGCAGCGAGACAAAAGAGACAAAACACCTTTGCTAATTTCGATAAAATAGATATAGTTTTTTAAGAGCTGGACTCTCGTTCGTTTCCAAAAATCAGGAAAAACAGAAGATTTGACAAGTTGAAGCCCGTTGTTAGAGGCTTAGCCTTAATTAAAAATGTAGGAATTAAATTATCACCAGAAGTAATGAAAGCGTAATCCGAAAACCTCAACTCAAAGTTGGAAATATTATAAACTTGATCTCTGATTAGATTTGATACATACGCTTGAGATCTGATATAAATTCTCAATGTCTCGACTAAGATTTGAAACCTCGTGATAACTAGCCCAATTACTAAGCTATTAGGCCAATCATGATGTAATAATAAAATCTCTATTCCCTTCCTTCCTTCCTTTAAAAATTGGCTTAAATCTTCCAGATTCTTGATTTTTTCTTTATTTAAATTTACTTAAATATTAGAAAAATTGTATTTAATTATAATTTTTGATATAAAAAAATTACCATCTAAAAAAAAATAAATGCGAATTTCTTTTTTATTTTTCACTTTCCGTATCGCAGCTTAATGGAATCAGTTCACCATGAACGAATTTGCTTTTTTCGAATCTCAATGCACCACTTAAAATATCATATATCATCATTCTTATTCTCCGTGGATCAGTTATTTGAATTATTCAATGATATAGAAAATTGTATCCTCTTTCAACTACTCGTTAAGTTCACATGCAACTGTATATCATTATTATGAACATCACATTCAAAGTTATAGCATGATCGTTGCATTACAACTTCTCAAATTGTCATAGAGGCATTTACATTTAACCTTAAATGTCGAAAATTTTTAGATGAATAGATGAAGAATAAAGTAAAATAAAAGTCCGTTTTAAGATCGTTTAATATTTATATTATTTTTCCTTCTGAGTATTATTCACCGAATGCGATAATAATAATGAACCCTTGAACTGAAGTATGTAAATGTATAAGACAATTTAAATCTGAATTTTAGTCTCATAAATATTGTGAAAACTGTTTTGACTTTTTAATTTAAAGACTTGCAAGTTCGTGTTTTAAATATAAACTTGAATATAACTTTAAGTAAAACACGAAAAATGCAGCCTCACGTATTTCTGTATACACATTCTGTTTTACTTTCTATCCTAATCAAGTCCAAATCATTCCGAGTCACGTTCGTAAATGTTTCCGGGAGTGCAGTTGGAATTTAATCTGGCACATGTCAGTTGTCAGAATCGTTCGCGTAAGCAGAATTTTGCAATATATTCAACAATTCAAAATGTTTGAATATTTGAGGTTGCGGATATCAAATATGTAAAGTGATATTGTTTCACGTTCCTTCTCCTGATCGTTTAACGACATTCATTGAATATTCATATGGGAGCTTTGTTTTTTATAAATATTTAAACTTAGTGTATTATTAATTTTCATAATTTTTAATTTTAGGTGTTTTAATTTTTCTTAATAGGACTATTTATCAAGGATATTCGTTGAATAAAAACAATTTTCTGTCATCATCTAATGTTTGTTATTTCAACATTGAATATTTTAGTAGGTTAGTGCTGTTTCTGCAGAGGGAAAGACATTGATTTTGCACACACATTTTAAAGAATTCATATGCAGTAGACACAATTATTTATTTAAAATTTATTTTTATCTTTAGAACTTTAAAATCGATTTTCCGAAGAATTTATTCATGTTTTATCATCATGGTTTTCATTTCCCTTTATATATCGTGCTTTCTTATTGTATGAATCATGTAAATTATATTTTGCACAGTAAGCATTAAATTCGCTTACGTACGTATGTTTGGTTAAATTGTAGTTTCCTCGGACATTGAGGTCGTGTTCAGATCCTTCCTTGTTAACAAGGACCGCAATGTTATTACTGTTCAGTGTGAAACACTCAAATGGTTTATAATTAATTGAATTTAATTATTATGATGACGTTATTTTTCTATCAAAAAAAAGTACTTTAAGAGACAGAAACTGGAATTATTAATTTCTGTTTAAAATAAAATATTTTATGCTTATGAAAATAATTAATAGGATTAAATTGAATTTGTCTGGAATGATTCTTAAAGTAGTTGTTATTTTCTGAATCACAACTTTTTATAAAAAAAATATCTAAAATGTTAAAAAATATTGTGAGTAATTGTTTTCAGGATAAGATTTAATTCTGTGCTTTTGGTTTTAGAATCACCACAACTTTATATATTGATCCTCGGAGATGAAAAATACGAAACGGTGAAAACGGCATGGAAAACTCTACGGAGAACTCCGGCCTCAATAATTCAGAAGTTAGTAATCGTACAACTCCTGTGTTTTCCATTGGTCCGGAATTCTTAGCACAATGGTAAGTAATTCATGAGCTATCCGCATAATTTCCTACACATACATTCGACACAAATTTATGGGTTTGCCGCATGTCTAAGGCCGAGCGAAAAATAAATTTTTAATTTTGTTTGACTAGGTTTGTCTTGTATAAATCCTACGTTGATAATATAGTCACTGTAAATTTTAATTCAAATTTTTATCAAAAAATTTATTTATATAAACTTGAATGATTTAGTGGGATTAGACTAAAACATGCAAATTTCTACAGATAGATTAATTGCTTAAATTTTCAGAAAAAAATAAAATGCACGAAATTCCTCAGTTTTCGATAAAAATCTTGCTTTTAAATATAAACACATACGAGGCATTTTTATTTTAATATTTACTTTGATATGTTGATATACAAAACGTACAAAAATAATAATGAAATATAAATCAGCCTTACTGAATAATTTACTATAACACACAATCTAGATAACATAAATATATACAAGGAGAATTATCTATGTGACGTCAAGGAAGATAACGTATAATTGTTAACGTTCCTGTTAAATATGACTTAAAGGAAAAGAATATTTACAATGAAATGAGTTTGGTCAAACTTTAATGCAGATAACTTTTTAATTTAATTTAATTTAATAATAATGTGCAACATTAAAATTTATTAATTATTAATATAATTTATTACACAAACATTGTTAAAATATACAACACAGTATCAAATTAAATGGGTAATAAAAAATGTCAGTTCGTAAATACAAACAAACGACTTTTTATTTATATTACAATTTTCGTTTGCACGAATGATTTATAACTTTTTGATGTTGTAATTTTGGTATTTTATTCGTATTTATTTGTAGCAAAATCATTAAAAATTTGAGGCTATTATATTTTTCTCGAAATTTTTCACTAAATCAATTGAAACAAAATTATAATTATGTGAAATTTAGTCGCCTATTTTACTGTAATTTTTATATAATTTGTCAAATTAAAAAGAAACGACAATAATTTTAAATGTCTTAAAATTTCGGATATTTAAACTTGGCTTTGTTTTGCAATGAGGATTGAATGAAAATTTTAATTGATTTTCTCGACATTGCATTACGTATTCGAAACTATCGCCTGCAGACCAAAATTCACTTTAAGTTTCAAACAAGAAAAAAAAACTGTTTCAAAGGATATCGAGCATGTAAGAAAACTGAGAATTTATTACATCGATGCGACGTGGCCGATGTGAAAATATATGGTTGCAGTTTATGTAAATTTAAGTGGAATTGTTGTCTTTGAATTATTTTACATGTAGGTATATGATGATAAGGCTATAAACTTCTCAATTAAAAAAATGCATTCATAATTAATAATTTTTTTGTATTGGCTTTCGGTTCTAAGTACGATCCTGCATCCATTTCAATATGCATCGCATTGAAAATCAACTTCCTTTGCTGGGAATATTTTTTCTGGCGCCCCTTATGGTCAGCCATCATCTGTTAAAATAGAGGGACTTATTTCAGAATGATCCTGTATATTGAACTAATTAATGAAACAACTTTATAGTAAATAAACCATGTTTTTTTAATGGTTTCTGTTATAGTAAATTGTATCAATAGTGAAATATTTTATTTCATTTTTACTGCTTGCTCACAAATGAAAAGTTAATAATTTTTCTATAAAACTAAACTGAAACATAAAATAGTTCTTATGCACATGCGTGTTTTTTATCTTTGTCTGCGACAATATCTCTAAAGTTGTTAAAAACATCCGCACCACTACAAATCCTTTAGATTGAGGTTGGGTTTTATCCTCGCTGTACAATCGCTCTCGTTATCAAGGAAAATCGAAATAGACTTTCTTTAGACACAAGGATCATCTTTTATGGACGCGTGAAGGGACTTGTTCAATGTACCATAACGCTTTGCTGCCTTACAAATCTGGATTATGATGGATTTACTATCCCGCCAGAATGTGTCTCTGTTATAAACGAAAATAGCCGATTACAATGGCGAACACACACTTTATCTGCAAGGTTTTTAAAAGTGATTAATTGACAGCAGTACACGCCGAACACATGTTAAATGAATGCTTTATTATAAATCACTATAATTCACGCCGTGAGCGTAAAATGCATTAGCTGGCTGCGGTGTATTAATGGTATGAGGATACGGTAACATAAATAATGTTTTATTGTTTAATGAAAAATTGCCGCTACCTAGTTAATTAAAAAATACTCGTTGCTAACCTACATTATTAATGACCACGGAATCAATTTTCTAAAAAAAAAAAAATTCTACATAAAAATGTCCTTAAAATGACTGTCTGACCTTAAAATATAATCCCCCTGGATAAATAAATAATATTTCAAAAGAAATAAAAATTAGAGCAATTATTTCTTATTTTTTATTTTCGATATTTTCGACATGTTTAGTTGTTTTTCTTTCATCTTCATAATTCGTTGGTCCAGTCTCTTCTTTGGATGCTTTTATCTCCCACTGGCAGAGCTTTTAATGGGATAATGTGGAAAAGACATAAAAATCAATTAAGGTTAAATAAAAAACTGGTACAGTGTAATGAAACGTCAGTTCACATTATTCCACGATCTACTTTACTAGATATTGATAGTACAGATCATGTAGAAACTGTTGATTCTACTGAGGAACCAAACTTACACGAAAGTGATACAGTTTTAAGGAGGCGCAGTCACCTTAAACCCCCAGAAAGGTTTGCTGTTGAAAATTAGTTTTTTTTAGGGGAAAGGTGTTATGTATGTTAGAAAGTACATAAGTTTTGTGTTACTATGGTTTTGTGTTGATATAAGTTTTGCGAAGATATGTCAGTTTTAAGTCAACTTTCCTGTGCGTTGTATTGAGTTAAATAAAAATATTTAAAAATCACATTATCTTTAAATACGAATCCCAAGAACATAACACAAATTTACACAAAAAATCTGTGACATTAAGTTTTCATAAATTTATTTTATTTATTGGTTATTGATTAGTATATGTACATAAATGTAACGTAAATATAATCATATGAACAAAATAGAGATAATTCTGCTTCAAAAAATGTGCAACATTGCCACAATGAATAAAAGGTCTTCAGCTTTGAAGTGTGCGCTGTTTGCGAGGTACAACGTGATACGATCAATATTGATTGGATATAAATAAAACAAGTGCTTCGTACCTTTTGGTAAGGAAAATAAAATATACAAAATGCCTAATTGCATCACGACATTAAAACTGTTTTGAATTCTGACATTTTTTATGAAAAAAATTTAATAATTGTGTATCATAAATAAATTGCATATACAGAGTTGTAAAAAGTATGGATACAGCTATATATTTTCAGAACGGTTTATCAGAGCTCGTTGAAATTTGGCATTTAGAAGTGTCTATCATCTGCGATTTCGATTTTCTACCGACATTTGTTTTGAAGATACAATGCTAACTGGATTTTTTCCAAAATCGAAGCCATTACAAGTCGAATCCCTATATAAACACATAAGAAACTAAATTGCCAATATTTTTCCCAATACCTTGATTGATTCTTTGCAAAATTTTATTATTGCCATTAATGGGAAGTAAATGTAAAACATCTTTTGTAGAATAACAAAGTATTTTAAACTTTTTTTAAAATATTTATTAAAATGTGTTGTGTTTCAGTTAAATATGTTATTTTTTTTTTGAGTTATTATTAACGTTTATTTAATTTTTTGTCAACGTTCTAGTTACAAAGAACTAAAGACACATAAAGAAAACATTCGAAGGCTAAATAAATTGTACATTTTTTCAAATTGTATTCAATAATTTTTTTTAATTTGAAAAAATCAGAAATGCATCATTGAATTGAGAAAATATTTTTTTTTCAAAAATATCAAATTTGTCCCATGTTCCCTTAAACAAAAAGCAAGTTAGCCTTGTATCTTCAAAACAAATGACGGTAGAAATTTGAAAAATTTTCAAACGATAAAATTTAAATATTTTTAACAGTGTATCAAATTTCAACAAGTGTTTATAAACCGTTGTCAAAATATTTAAGTGTGTCCATACAGCGATCCTGTATCTGCACCTACACCTAATGGAGTAGTTTGCCTTTCCCTGTCCTTATTCTTCATGTGGATACGAGCTTTTCACATATTTTATGTTTAAATGAATTAAACAATTGCCAACAAAATATGGACAATCATGCCTCTGAAATTCCATAAAACCAACTGGATTATAATTATAATGACAGAAAAATAAAAGCAATAAACAAACATTATTACTTTTTAACGCTCAATTTGCTAGTTACAAATTTTCCCTTTTTCATATTTTTTATTAATAAATATAATCTCAGGTAAATTCTCCAATTTTCATACCGAATTTAAGCAATATTTCGGTATTTAATCAAGTTTAAGTTAATCTAGCGAAATACTTCCATCGTGTCCGACCATTTCTAGTTCCAATGTCTTTACAAAGGAATATTCTTAGTAAAGTCGATTCTAATGGCAGTCTTTTCAGATGAGCTTTTATCGATTTTTTAATAACACGAATGATTGAATACAGTGAACTTGCAGAAAGATTTTTTTAACTTTTTTTTAATGACACATTTTTATATTCTATAGTTAAAAAATCACTTCTGCATGATTTCATCTACACTGCCACAATATAATAATCATAATTATTATTATATTATTATTATTAAATCATTAATTTTTCTAATGTCAAAAGCTTTGAGGTTATTAATTTTTTTTTCTTTGCTTCCTTCTCACCACTTGTCCCAAGAAACTTAATTGGAGTGAGAGGGAGGAATATGGATGCGGTCACTACTTTTTTGTATATCTTTTTTGCGTCCTGTTTTTTACAAAACTCTGTCAAAAAAAAATGTAAAATTTCTACTCATAAAACTTTGTTCTTTTTTTCTCAACCCTCAGTTTTGTTGCTTCCGCAATCCCTCCATCTATATTATGTATTTTGTCTTGTCCTCGTTTATTTCCAGTCCCATTGCCGATGCTTCCAACTCTATCATGCCTCGTTCCAGTTCTTCTTATTAGAATTACCAAATCATCCTCAAAGTCCAAACACTGATGACACCAGGCCCGGTTCTGTCGATCGTGCAAAACGTACATGCACGAAGACGGCCGAACATAGAGGGCGGTTGGGCTCGGCACGGGGCTCGTCTTTTTCCGTCGAAACGGTAACCTGCTTCAAAGATACACGGACAAATTAAATGGCACGATGGCGGCTTCGCCTTTGGAACCGGGCCTGAGTGACGCTTATGTCACCAGTGTTATAAAAATAAATATAAAAAAATATCTTTGTTAAGAGTGTTATCCAATATAAAATCTGAAATCAAAATTTCAACAAATACATAATAATAATTCTTTCCTGGTAAAATATAAATACTTCCCGGAGACGTGAGATGCATTTTCCATCAAAGTTTTAGTTAAATCTTAAACATTGGAAACTTTAATCATATTCAACCACGACAGACGGAAAACGGCCCTAGCGTTGAAGGAGAATTACGGCGATTGTTACAAGAGTAAATAACGAGAGGTTGTGCGAGTTTGTTACAACAGGTAGTAAGAAACTTCTCTATTTGTAGTAATACCGCGTCGTCGCCGAGATCAGTTTCAAAACTGTTTAGATATAAACAAATACACTACACAAAACGACCTTATAATACGAAAGATTTACTTTTCGCCTTTATAAAGAGGAAATTGATTTTTGATGTACGACTTTAATTATCGGTGAAGTGGAAAAAAGTGACGTTTCTCTGTTCCCCCTTATTATTAAAAGAATCATTTGTTAATTGACGATTTTTCGGAATATTAATTTTCGAAATTCAAAAAGCTTTCTGTAATAAGCTTTACGATTATCGATGATTTGTGTTATCGACAATCAATTGCGAAACGCTGAGTAATATAGGTGAGGATTGTTCATTTGTAGCGATATTCGCATTGTGAATGTTCGCTTTTCTAGCTTACAGTCTGGTTGAGGCCTATTGTATGCTTCATTTTATATCTTCATCTGGAACTTGCATTGTTGTCTGATCTCCATTGTCAGTATCTACCCGAACCCGCCTTTAAATAGTATTAGCGTTTAGAAACGTGACAATTAACTTTTTTCTAACCAGACTTTTAAATTAACTGTAACTATGGAAATATTTTTTAAATCAATTTTATTTTATGTTAAAGTTACTTGTAAATAATTGCGTTTCATTGATTTGTAAATTAAAATTTTTAAATATTTCAATTTTTACATCATGGGTATTAAATTGCATATAATGACAACGTTTAAAACATTATCGTTTAGATGATTTAAAATTCTCTTTTAAACCGCAAGCTCATTTCTAATAAAACGCCCATACATTAACTTCTCCAGTCGATGCGGAGTAGCGCTTTTATATTCAACGAAGAGCGATTTTGAATGCGAAGTGTGGATTTGAAATATAAATGAAGCTGGATAGGAAATATTCATGTTCTTTACACTGACAACGTGATCTCATCATTGCAGCTTTCGTGGAATATTTGTTAGTGGAGGAAATGAAATTTTAATCGCGGCCATTCAGTATCGTAGCACTTTTCACTATATTGGGAATTTGTCGGATCAGTGTACATATTTAAATAGAACATATTTAAGCACGTATATAAACAAATCTGACGTATAATTTTGGTTTTATATCAATAAATCATTGGAATATATAGGTGTCTATTGTATATCTCCCTATATGTGTAACTTTCTTAGTATTGAAGATACAGACTCGGTTAAATTAGCAAAGTTGCTCAGAAATTTGAGGAGTATTTGATAGTATTTTCAGATTTGTCAGTTATTGTCAACTTATGAATATATTTTAAAAAAGGAAAATTGTCAAAATTTTCTGTTATACATATCTTCGAAACCATTGAAGATAGAACAAAACTAAAAATGGCATCTGTATAGAGAGAAATGTTCCTCTATATTAACTAAAAAGCTTTTCTTATTATGGAAGATTTTTAACTTGTCCCAGGTCAATATAACAAATTCAGATTTTTTTATTCCTTTTTAACAAAAATAGTAATGACAGACTAAGGCCCGTATTCACCAACGTCAGTTAACTATTATAATCTGTAGATTTTATTAAACTCGCTACTAAATCGACAGTTAAACTCAGAATGCAATTCACCGAACAAAGTTAAGGTTAATCTCCAGTTAAATCATGAGAATAAAATAATCCCTAGATTTTTGGCGAGTTAAATGTTAAATCTACAGATTAACCTCCACATTTTTGTGACATTTCAATAAAACGAATTGAAATAAAACATATTTTTAACATAGTTCAAGTGTTAATTGAATTATTAATTTGTTTTATTAATAAATAAACACAAAATTAAGTAAAAATGGAATTACACCCTGAAAGTAAAACATATCATTCGAACTTGTTATTTCTGCAGGTAAGGTTTCTCTTTACAACGTATTACTAGGCGATATTTAAATAATACTTTTCAGTTTGCTTCTCTGTTTAGGTTATTTATCTATAAAATCTTTATCAAAGGTAATAATTTCGTTTCAAAGAGATGTTGAAGTGTGTGCAGGTTACCATGTCAGGCATTAATTGAACCCTTATGAAGGTATAAAAATGGGTGCATTCCTATTTTTACAATAGTTGAAAGTATTGTCTGTGCGTGGTATTTACTTTATTATAATTATGTAAACACAATTATTAATATTGTAGGGTACGTTTTATTTTAAATAGTGAACAGCTTTCCATTTTAGCTATTATTCTGTAAAATGTCTCCTTCAAGTGACTCGGCTTTAACTGTTACTTCAGTAACATCTTTCACATCATCAACAACAGAGTCAAGTTCAGATGTAGAGCTTTTAAATAAGACGCCTCCGAGTTTTACGTGAAAGAAATAATCTCTTTGAAGAATTTGACGATGTCGATTTTAAGAACCGTTTTCGGTTATCAAAATTATCAGTGAGAAGGGTCATAGGTAATAATATAGAACCTGCTAACTGAAAAAATAATCCAATTTCTGCCATTAATCAAGTTTCGGTAGCATTACACTTTTATGCAACAGGATATTTTCAGATAAATATTAGTGATACTTTTAATATTTCACAGTCCAATGTTCATCGTATAGTTCACAAATTAAACAATGAACTAGCTTCCAACTGTACTGGCCATCTTCAGTTTCATGAGGTACATTTGGATCATTATTTTCTATATACAAGTTGGAGTAGTCGTGGGAAGTAGAAGGGCCCATTTCATTTTGTCCAACTGAGCAGCTCATTTGTTGGATGCAAGAAGAATAATGGTTCAAGAGAACAAATTATTTGAAATAGTGTGTTAAGAAATCTGTGGCAAACACAATATATTTCTAATGTGACTGCAATACTTACAATATTATCGACATCACTGTCATATATATTGGGCACTGGGTGCACTTATTTGCCCAACATATTTAACAACTGTTCTACGATGGTATCTATCTATCTATCTATCTGAAATAAATATATGTACGGATGCAACAATGTTTTGTGGCATAACAATTATACCTTATCATCTGCATGATCCTTTTTAGCTTTGTTTTTTAAATTTTCATATAGTACCTTTCGCCTGTCTGGGCTATGGAATTAAATTCGTTTTTCATAATGTTTCATATATCATCTTTTTCTTTTGCACTTGAATTATCGGTTTTTTTTATTTTCGACTATATGTAAATATTTTTCAACTATTCTAATTAATTTTAATTTCTCCTGTTCTAAATAATTTCTATATCTATTTCTATTTCTTTTTTTATTCGTTTGATACTAATGTAATGAATGTAGTCATGAATACCAAAATGAACTAGTTTATAGCATTCAGCGCACCCTATGAATGGATAGTGTATACATATTTACTTAACCGAAGATTTAATAACTGAAACGAAATAAAATCGAGAATGCGATGGTGAAACGCCAGTTTATTTTAATCTATAGATTTTATTTAATCGATAGTTAGTAAACTAGAGATTTAACTGACGTTGGTGAATACGGGCCTAAGAAGAATATATTACAATATGTTACGATTTCTATCATAAAATAAAGGACACACAAAGGCTATTAGGACAATTGTATAAACGACAATATTTTTATGTGATCGAGGAGTTAAATCTAAACTATATTTAGCAAATTTCTTTTATTTTCGAGGACATGCAGAAATCTCGAGCAAAAATATTAAAAATATAAAATGAAAATGTTGAAGCAATTTCATACGACATTTTCGATTTTTGCATTGAAACTTTTTAGAAAATACGGAGCAAAAGCGCACTTTACGTTTACGTTTAGAAACTATGTCCACAAATTTTACCGAACGCAAATGTAGGTCGTACTTCCGGCTTCTGCGATGTCATTTCTTTGTAATACCTTCATAGACGTTACAGTTTTCATTCGTGAACCTCTGCTGGTTCAATATAAAAACTTCCTATTTACTTGGGAGAGAATTTACAACCGTCTATTTTTACGTTTAATGATCGTCACGAAGTGTGTTTAGAACGAAAAAAATAAATTGGTTGTTAAAGAGCAAAACGCGATAAAAGATTTACGCTAGGTGTGCTCTTGTGTTAATTAGATTTTTGAAATAATGCTCTTTGTGTTGGAAGTCGCTGGAAGAGAAAAATCTACGTAAGACAAATTACAAAATTTTTCATTTTGTATAACTGATGCTGTAATTAAACGCTGTAAGTTTTTTACAGGCATAATTATAGAAATAAGTTTTAATTTTTTTCATAAAATGTTTATGGTTTCAAAACCAGTCCCGTACAACAAATCAAACGTTAACGACGTAATTAATTATACAGTAAGGACAAAAAGTAAGGAATATTTAAAATAAAAACGAACTAAACCGGTTTTTTAAAAAACGCTGAAACAGGTCGATTTTTGATTTCAAAAATACACATTAATATGTGCTATTCATCTTCCGACTTTCATTTGTTTTGTAGTTATGACGTCATCACAAAAAAAATAAATGACAACATAGATTTTTTTTGTGGAATCCGATAGTGATTTGTCTACCCTTTATGACCATGCAAA
>JAFFZR010004581.1:0-29563 GCA_018397195.1 Lethrus apterus
GATACAAGCATAACGATTAATTTTTTAAATTGAACACCCTGTATATTTTTATATTTTTAAGTTGCTCTGGTTACCTGCTATAATTAATTATAAGACAATTTTTCTCTAGGATCGCTAGTTAAGGAGTTACAAAAAAAATAGAATAATAAAAATCAAAAAGCAAAAGAACTGTTGTTATCGATCCTCCGCTTGCAACAATTTGTTTTAAAAATGTTTTTTTTTATCCTTCGGACTGCACCAATATGTCTTATGCATCTTACATCAATAAAACTAAAAGAATTGTTTTATAAATTATTTATTTATCACTATTATAATTATAATGAAATTTGCAAAATTATTTTCTCCAAAATTTTTTTAATAGCGGTTTTAGAGAAAAAATTTCTTATAATTAATTTTAGCACGAAAACTTAAAAATATAAAAATATACAGGGTGTTCAATTTAAAAAATTAATCGTTATGCTTGTATCTTAGCAACACGATGTTCTTTTGTTATAACGTATTGCGCGAAATGCGCATTGCAAGGTACTTAAACTTTGTCCATTTAACCAAGTTTGTATCTGTTTAAACAAAAAATTAGCTATTGTAGAATATTCCCGTGAACATGCTGTATAATTGACGTATATAACTGTAACCTTACGAATTTCTAATAGAATATCTTGGCTTATGAAAAGAAAAACATAGCAGGTATATACAAAAAACAAAAAGTCCCTTATCACAATATAATTTAGACAAAATCCTAAATACGTATATTTCTGCAACTAAGTTGCCATCCTCAGTAGAAAACCTAAGAAGAAAGCAGTGTTAAATTAGTGTCTCTAGCTAAGGTAGCACCTCTGAAGATATGCTCTTCACCAGATCAACTATTTAATTCTCTAGGTTTTTGTACAACTTTTATTAAATTAAGAGTATCATGTGGTAAAGCGTATCCTGTTTCGAAAATATGCCGGGCAACACTTGATTTTTCTGGTCTGTTGAATCTAAAGTGGACTACGTGCCCTTTATAACGAGTTTGGCCAACATATTTCATGTTACATTCTTTACAATTTATGTCATAGATTCCAATTTCTGATATGCCTCAATTTTATCTTTGGCGTTTCCTAACACGTTAGTTATTGAATTATTTTACTTTAACCCGACTTTAAAACCGTAGTTCTTAAAGGCTTTGTTTAGGTTTTTTGAAGCTGTGTGCAACGCTAAGCAAAAAAATTTATCGTTACGATTTTCTTGAGGCAGGAGAGAAATAGATTCTTGAATTTCTGAATCGAAACCATTGTACTTCGCAATATTTTTAATTAAATTCAGTTCTTTTTCGTATCTACATTTTGTAAGTGGAAAACTTAGCAATCTGTGGATAAGAAAATTAAATGATGCCATCTTTTGCTGAAAACTATGATTTCAATCCGATGAAATGAATTTATTGACATTGGTTTCTTTTCGGAAAATATCTATTTCTATGTTGTTATTCTTTCTGATTACCAAAGTATCTAGGAATGGTAGACGTTCATTATTATTTTTTCAAATGTAAATTTAATTATTGAATACTTAGAATTTAACTGATTTAAAAAATCTTCCAAGTCATATTTACTGGTATCAAAAATCACGAAAATATCATCTACGGACCTAATCCAAACTCTGGGGAAATATTCAGAATTTCTTTTGAATTTTGTTTCAAAATGGCTCATGAACAAATTCGCAATAAATGGAGACAAGCAGTTGCCTATTGCCCTCCCTTCTCTCCCTTGTTGCTGTTCGTAGAACTTTCCTTCAACTTGAAAGCAATTTTGGGACTTGCATAGGGTTGTCAACGTAAGTCTGCCGGCTCAGTGTTATTTTTACCTGAATAAATTCTAACGAATTTTCCAGTGAAAAACTTTCAGGCTTCTCTGGTAAATTTTTGTATTCATTTACTAATCATTTCGAAATCGAATTAGTCGGTGAGTTAATACCTGAAACAATGGGTCTCCTCGATCTACCCGGTTTGTGAATGTTCGGCAGACAATGCTGCCCTGCTAAGCGAAAGTGCAGTATGTGCAAAAATGGCCAAAATGATATTAGCGTTATATTTGAAAAATGTAGTCATTTTTCAAATGTTAAAATTACCTACTTAAGAAACACGTGTTTCACTACGCAGTTAACCATAAAGTCTCTTGGCCAAAGTAACATTTAAAAAGCCGCATATCTGAAAATGGCTGTTTTGCACATACTGCACTTTCGCTTAGCAGGGCAGAATACATTCTAGGTACTATTGGATTAGAAACATTTAATTTAAATTTAAGGGAAGAAGTTATTAATGCTTGACAATTTTTTAACACGTTTTTAGTTTCTCTAATCATTCTAGTTATAGGATTTTTCTTTAGTTCGACATAAGGTCCTTCTGCTATTAACTGATTCACTCTACCAAAATAATCAGTTTTGTCCAAAATTTCCATGGGTATTTTACTGCTTGACAAAAAATATTTTAAAACTTTGTTAATAAATTTAACTCTTCGTTACTAAAAATCTGGGATTTCATAGAATAAGTGTTATTTTTCTTTGCCTGGAGAGCTGGACAAAGTTTTTGAATTTTATTGTTCAATTTGCAAACTTTGCAGTTCGACGTTACTTCTACTTTTATGAATTTTGGGAGAACTTTATTTCGTTTGCATTGCTTTAAGAAATTAAATTTTTGTATATTTTACAGCCACAGTCTTCAATCTTTTTGAATAGTAGGTATGTTTTGCGTTCCTAAATTTATTTTCCTTGCTCCATCTACGCTGTAGCTCCAGATAAATCTGCTTCTTTTTTAATAATGAATAATTATCATAATCACTATTTGATGGTCGATTATAACCATTTTCAAAATTATTCCTTCCAATTGGGAGGGAAAATGGAAACAATCTTTGAGACGATTTTTTTGTTATTATTTGAAAGATATTGTGGATATTTTGAAAAGTGCCATGTAACGATTTCGGAAAATATGAATTAAATTTACACGACTTGGATAGTTGGCAAAATTATTAGTTGCACAAGTCTGAAATGCCGAGATATAATTATAACATAAAATACTTATGAACACCTACATATAAAAGTTGTATATATAAAATTGCAATAATAATATTAAGAATATTTATAGTTATCTACATCGTAAATGTTTTGGTTGAGTATTCATTCATACGTTGTAAACCCAAAACTAAGTAAAGTAACTAACTAGTTACTTATAATATTGAATTATAAAATATTTTAACATGCTTTTGAAGAAAGTTTAATATAGTTGCACATAATTCACATGGCCAAACCTTCCACAATTTGTTTACTAAAGTACATTTATTAAAGATACCATATACAGTCAACACATATCATCAAACATCTTAACATTATACGTAGAAACCGGGATTTAATAATTTCGAAGAAAGTATATATTTTCATAAACGTATGATGATTATTTCCTTATACCGTTATATTATTGCAATTTCACTTACAGTTCATCCACGAATGTTTCAATGTTCATTAATCTACAATAAAATAATTTTCAAAATCAAAATGTTCAAATTTTCATCATTTTCGTACATGAAAAATATCTCTTGCGATTACTATGTAGGGGCGTACAGCATGCAAACTCGTATATTTCGATGGTATTTTGGGCGAATGAACTCGGGGCAAGAGTGCTCGAAGGTTTCGCTGAAATGTATTTATGTGTATGAATAGAAGTCAGCCCTCGATGCCACACATGCACGCGAGCTTCGCTTATCGAGAGAAGCATCAAGAACCAAGTAGTTTTTTTCTTATTATTTAACGACCTCTTCTTAACGAACATGTGATAATTTGAAGAGAGAACAGTCACTAACGAGACACTCGAACGGTATGTGCTGTAAGTGTGATAGTAGGTGTGGTTTTGCGGTATATTGAATCTTGGTTAAAAAGTGCATTCAGGTGGTAGTGTATTGTGTTAGAATTTGTGGAAAAGTTCTTTAGCTATTGAGGTTGATGACATGCATTTTTACTGATTTAAAGAATAATTTGTGTATTCAATCATGGCGTTGATAGTTTAGTGAGAGTTTGTAAAGGGTTTTTTAATACTGTTTTTATCAAGTTTAAATTACAAATGCGTACTCCATAGCGATGCTCGTTTTCTAGGTTTTAATATTGAAAATGTCACAGAAAATTTGTTTGACGCCTTTATTGCATGGATTAAAATTGTATAATGCTATGTCATAAAATAATGAAGATACATTTTGACGATTTCATAAAGAAATTCGGATAAAGGATTTGTGATATTTGGGGTTTTGGTGTGAAAAATAAGGCACATTTAAATACACAACCGTTTATTTCAACTTGCCAAAACGGACTTTCCGAAAAGTATGTACAAAACAATTTTGGGTAGGGAAAATTCGCGTATTTTAAATCAATGTAGGTGAAAATTTTGAAAAAAAAAATTATATAGGATAGAGATATAGTTAATTGATTTGAATATTTTATTTACGTGGTAATTCTAATTCTAATTCTGTTGAATCATTTTTGTTCTTTCACCCTATATGAGTGAAAATGCATAAGATTATTTCAAGTAATGATTATGCAACAATGCAAAACTGGCAGTATTAGAATTGTCTATTTATAAAAATAGGCAATAATGGGAACACGTGTCCTATAGTTAGTACCCATATTTCAAGCGTTTCAGTTTTGTGTTTGTTGTGGCTATTGTTGACACAGCCATGTATTAAGATTAATAATTTTATTAGCGATTAATTCGTGTTTATATTTAACGATATGAAGAAAAATATTTCGATGACATATCTTTGACATTTTTTTTTTTTTTGAGTAATTAAATGATTCTGTTTATCTTCAGTTAAATGAACTTCATAACTAAGGGCATAAGGAAAGTAATAAACCTATTGAAGTGGAAAATCTATGAGGGAAATAAAAACAACATGAAAAACATACAGTGTCCCAAAATTAGACCGACAAACTTTAGGTGGTTATACAAGCAATTTTTGTCAAAAAACTCATGTCCGGAAATGAGCACCTTTGGCACTAGAGTGAATCAAAGGCTGCTATTATATGATTTATTTACAGAATTTACAGTAGTTGTTCGAAGTGTTGCCATTGTTTTCAACTGGATGATTGTCTGATGAATATTCTAAGAATATTCTATTAAACCCTATATTCTATTAAACCCTAAACCCTATTAAACCCATGAGTTTATTGACAAAAATTGCTTGTTTTGGTGTCTTTCATAGCCACCTAAAGTTTGTCGGTCTAATTTTGGGACACCCTGTATAAGTGTATATGCATTTCATTCCTTAAATGAAATTTGTATTTTTTTATAATTTTGAACAGAAATTTTAGTAAACATAAAAGTTGCCCTAAATGTGTATTCCTATTGTAGATTTCATAAATTTCGTTTATAAAATTTGCACAGGAAGATCTATACAATTTTTACTTGACAATCTTGAAAATCCAATGTAAATTTAAAATAATGTTGTCAAAATAACATCGATTGTCGTTAAATTGTCCTGGAGTTTTTTCATATAACTTAAGATATGATTAAGGTGTGACAGTGAGTATTGCAAAGTACATTATATATGTATCTGCATATTACAGTAATATGACATACGACCTTTCACATTAATTCAAATGAATTCATGAATTAATTGCAATAGGTTGCTTTTACTTATTATTTTTCTTGAGCCTTCAATCGATTTAAAATATCGAATTATTAAATTATTAAATTTTCATAAATTATTCCACTAAATGTTGTTGAGACGAAATGACATGATTATGAAAAACTTTTAAAAGTTTTATAATGAACACTCGTTATAATAGGCCGTTTATTAAATTCTGTTATTTTTTTGTCTTTACTGGAATATCCATATTAGTCCAGTCCTGGTTTGTTAGAAATGGGAGGTCCTAAACAATATAAAAATAAGAAGGAAACGAATATATTTAGTGTTAAATATACACTGTGTCAACAAACTACTGTGAACTATAAAAAATAAATGAATGATTATCTTAAACAATGTTGAATAGATTAAGAAATAATTTGTCAAAGAATTCGTTTCTAAAGAATAGGGGTAGAGTGATTTTTTTTATTTTAAGGGGGGAAACCACATTAGGAGGCTGTTTGACACTGATTTTTTAAGGTTTTTTTTTGATGGGAAGAATTATTCATATTTCGAACAACTTAAGTGAATTTTTTTAAATAATTTCAGCCAAAAGTAACAAAATTACGCACTGACGTCCGTTGAAGGTTGTAAGTATAGTTCTCCAATTGCGGACCGTGTAGCCATACCGATTTTCATCTAAAATCAAAAAGGTTTTGATTTTACATTAATAACTTATTTTCTAAGAATATGAACCTCAGTGCAGGTCAAAATAATGATTTTGCAGGCGTTGGAAAAATTTATTTCAATTTTCACCATTTTTTTCACTAATTATGCAAAAAAATACTCTTAAAATCATGATATCATCTCAAAAGTTCATATAATTTCAAAAAGAATCATACTATCAATTTTCATAGTGATCGGTTCATTACTTTTTGAGTTAGACTGCACGCAAATGTGAAAAGTCATTTCGAGATAAACGCGTTTGAAAAAAAAAATTCTCGAAAACTAGTACCTTCTATACCATTATTTGAAAAGTAAGATACAAAGGTGGGGTTCCGCTACAAGACTACGTTAGTAAACAAAGCGACTAAAGCCGAACCGGCCAAGACTTTACCGGAGGTGGTGCTCCACCCTATCTGCTGTGCGCTCGAGCCTTTAGCCTGTACCCGATGAGCGCTCGGTTCTATGCTTATAAAATCTAAACAAATGCGAATTTCGCTTTGAAATTTTGACAGCGTATTCTTGGATAGTTAAGTTAATGATTTATGCAATTTTGGATTTTTTGAACCTCCTAATGTGGTTTCCCCCCTTAACTAGAATGTCGCATAAGGTTTCAACAAGAAAATATTAATGGAAATGACATTATCTTCATATTGGGATACTTGGTTATAAACGTCAAATAGTTTATTTATTTGTGTTTAAATGAATGATGTGTTTATGTATTTTCGCCTATTTTTGTTTTTTTAATCTATCGAAAGGTTTAAAATTAAAATGGTATACTTTTCTTCTGACTGTATTTCTCTTGTGTTTCTAGTTTCTGTTAAGTATTTGTATGGAATTGCTAAACGAATCTTAAAAGATTTTTCTTTTATTTTTATAATAAAGTTGCATGTTTATTTTAGATGAGGTAAATCGAAAAATTCTCCTAGAAACATTTTAAATAAAACATCTGCATCTGCTGATTATTATTTCTGTTTTGGTCAGTATTCTTTACTTCTGTTTTGCATTTATGTTATTGAAACCATTCTAACCAGTTTAACGAATGAACCTCAGTTACAGAATATGCTCTTATGCTCTTATTTGCAATTGTTACACATTACAAAACCTAACCTAAAATTCAGTTTAAGAGAATGAAGTAAGTCAGTGCTACGTGCAAATCCTGTTAGCATACATAACCTTTACTTTGGTTAGAATTACAGAATATGAACGCTACATACTTTAAAAAAAACGACAGACAAATTTACGACTTGGAAAAATTTCTGATGTCGCCTATACAGTTTTATGTGTTTGACATCCTCAATAGCTAAGACTTTTTCCACATAATTCTCACACTAGTAGGTATATATTTGAATAATTGTGTAACGTCAGCTAACCGTTTTCATTAATTGTGCGCGTAATTTTTTCCAAGTGCTTTTATCTTATGTAAACACAATTGTTTATATATTCACTTACCTTTGAATTTCCATACACCCGTAGTCAGGTGCGACTTATAGTACTTTCTATTTATACGTGTGCTACTTCAAGTAAGTTAGAATTGTACATCATAAGTATAAATCTTAACAACACAAGTAGCTCAGGAGTACAATAAAATAATTCCAAAATATGTTTTTTGTGAATTGATCGTGTACAATTTGAAATTATGGTGGTTCGTCGAGAAATAACGCTGGATTTAAGTTGGAATGGATTCGTACGCTGCAAAAGAGTAACTTCTATTGCTGATTGTCTACCGGAAATCGGAAGTCCGACACCGCACATCCTGTTCGTTTCTGGTGTATCAGAATGCAAGAAATTAGTAAGTGTTTCGTATGTCTTTTTAATTTATATGAAAGCTTATATTATTTGTTTATTAAAATATTTATAAAAATTGTATATGTTCAAGATTAAAAACAATTTTTAAATAATTATTTTTTATCTGTTGAGAGATGCTTCTTCTTCTTCACAGAACTTTTCAATGATAAAAACTTTGTGACATGTTTGATATAAAATTGGAAAATAAGTTTAGTTACTTTGCGCTGATAGATAGTTTAATAAACTGACTTGACGATTACAGTTATTAGTAACAAAATTCCTTTTAGTAACACCTAAAAAATCAACTTCACTTTTTCCAATCTATTTTTTATTATTATTAACCATTTAGACATTCTTGTTGTGGAGTTGCTAAGGAGGAGGTTCTAATTCTAACCATTCAATTCTTATTCCTATATTGAAAGATATTGGCAAAAAATTCAATACATATAATCAATATAAAATCAGTTGCTGTGATAGTGCTTTCAATGTTATATCGTGGTCAACTTTCATCAAAATATGGAATGTGTATATTCGAATCCATAGAACGTCGATATTTATTTATAAGACCATCTAGCTCAGGGGTCGGCAACCTTTTTTGGACGGTGGGCCATTTTCAAAAAAATATGTTTTTAAGCAGGCCGCACAGTCAGATGTTTTGTAATGTAGTATGTAGCTTAAATAGGTTTTTTTTTTAAATCAAATATAAATATTATTAAAAATCAATATAGAAGAAAAAAATAATTTATTTTATTTAAATAAGAATAACATTAAAATTTAATGCGATTTTTGTTCTTGCATGGTTTTCGATAATTCATTTATATCGGGTTGGGTTTCTCAAAAGGTTTTGCAAATTTTCATCGGTCAACCTCGTTCTATATTTTGATTTTATGAAATTCTTGAAAAAGTTTGTTTGCATAAATAAGTACTTGAAAAAATTGCAAATCATTGATTTTGCAAAATTTCTTAAATTAGAAAATTTATTTTCTGGTAGACATGAATAAAAAGAAATTAAATTATTTTCATCAAAATTATTTTTACATACATTGTTTGATTGTAAGTCAATTAAATCTAGTTGTAAATTGTCTGCAGGTGCTTTTAAAATACCAAATTTAATAGGATTTTCAAATATTAATATATAAATTTCTTTCGCATAAAAATCTTGAAATCGATAACGAAAATTTTCTTCCAATAATTTTAGTGAATCAATATAAATATTATTTGAAGGATACTTACTGTTTGTCATTGTTTGTTAAAAACGATTTCAAAATAGGAAAATGACAATAATTATTTTTTTCAAGTTGAGAAATAAACAATTTTATTTTAAGCTGAAAACTTTTAATTTCTGTAAATAACTCATTGATTAACTTTGAAGTGTTATATTTAAGTAAGTTGTAATGTCAACAAGAAAAGCTTACTGGCTTATCCATTTAAAATTCGATAATTCTGATATATTGTTTCCTTTTTCTGTCAAAAACATTTCAATCTCGTCTCTCAACTCGAAAAACCTTTTTAAAACTTTCCCACGACAGAAAAGGACATAATATCTTCATATTCTGCATCTGTTTTGTTTAAAAATTCTCGTAATGTTCGATCGTTCATACCGTTCTTACGAATATAATAGTTGACGGATGTTAGCTTTTACTCCAGTATGCTTAGTTGTGCATAAGCAGAGAAAATTGTTAGAACATTATGATGCTTGGCGGGCCGCAAAAAAACTTGCAACGGGTCGCATGCGGCCCCCGGGCTGCGCGTTGCCGACCCCTATAGCTTATAAATGTAAAACTAACCCTCAAACGAACAGAGATTTTTGCGTTTAAATTTAGAATTATTATAGTTGCACGGCTGTAATGGATTCTTACACAGAGCATCCGCGCTAGTTTCCCCGTTTCTTTTTATAGACGATTAGAAAGAACTACCGTGTTCTGTGTCACTAACGGAAGCTCGTTACTTTTTTTTGCTTGCCCATGATAAACATTTCCGGATGCCAGTCGATTATATTCGTACGTTTACTTGGTGGTGCGACGAGGAAACTTTCAGTTGTGGAATTTACAACTCGATTGGAAACAATTTTCAATACAAATTCTTTTTTTTTAAGAATTAAAATTAGAAATATGGTTCGATTGTTCCAAAACAAAAAAAAAACTATAAAATAATTAAATAAATGATACCATTAAATCAGAACCAATAAAATGATTTATTAAAAGATTATATCTTTTAAACCATTGATGTTCCTTTGAATCAAATTAACTATTCCCATTTTTTTTTTTTTTTTTTAATCAGTCATGTATAACATGTATAACAGAAAATAATCAATAATTAAACTTACATTGATGTAACTCATCATAAAGTGTTTTGATTACCTATTGATTCGGGTATCCATCAAGTTTTAAGGAGGCAATAATGCTCTCATCTTTACATAAATCGACTGGTGGATAATTTCGTCTACCAGTTCAGTCAAACTTTAATCAAATCTTTAAAACAATTACGAATTAATATAGCTATTAGTATAGCTATTGTAGAATGTTCCCCTGAACAGACTGTATATCATCTTTTATTTACAGCTTTCTTTGGAATATTGTGCCCAGATATTTAAGGCTTTTCACGCTTCATGTTTTTCTTTCTTCTGTCATAAGTCTGTTCTGTTCTGTTCTGTTTGTTGGCTTATTATTATTTTCATTAAATTATTTACTATTAAAAAATACTAAATGTATTTTTTATTGCATTAAATGTTTTTTATCGATTAGAAGCTAAAGAAAGTTGTCAAAATTTCTGGTTTTAACAATCATTACTTCCAACAAGATTATTAATAGAATATATATTTTTTTTTTAAACAGAAAAAATGAATGTTACAAGTTACAACATTTTAGTATTTAGTTAAAATAAATTAGCTCAATGGAACGGGGTTGTTGATTCATTTGGTAGAAGAAAAATATTTCCTACTTGCAAGTATATAAAAAAAAATTAAATGAGTATTTCTGTTTGTTCTCCCAAAGTTGAGTAGTTAGAATGTTAAATTATCAAGTTGATTTTTTTTTAATCTTACTTTTAAATGTATTGGCCCACGTCCCCCAATCCACATATATTAAATTATATTTCACAATAATTCTGATTAAATACTTAATTTCATGTATGTATGTATATCCTCCAAATTGATGCCTGGATCCGTCCATGCAGCTTGTGATGTAGCTATAAAAAAAACGTAACCCATTGATTGTATATTAATAACAATTATTATATATTATTCTTATATTTATATTACTGGATTCGTACAGAAGAAATATTACACAAAAAACGTTATACTTGAAACCTTTAGTCTTACCTCTTTTCTTAATTGTTATTTTATAAAACTTTATTCTCACCTCGTTGGCCTTATAACACTTTACATGAATTGAATCATTGTTGGTAATGTAGGTGGACGGTAAATGTAAAATATTTGTTATTGATGTTCTCCTAAAATTCCTGTAATAAAGATTATAACCGATACAGTTTTCCGCCTTGACATATTGCGAGTACCTTATAGATAAAAAATTAACATGAACGAAAATCGAGAAAACATCAGTCATAAACAATAACAAAATTCCTTTCGGGTATTCGTTTGCTGTAACGGCCAAAATCGATGACGTCAACGTGACCGTCAAATGATGTCATCTCTAAAAGAGAAATTCTCACAATTCTATAACAAAAACATCCATTCCTTACGCAAACGCTTGCATCATTAAATAGTTTTTGTAAATTTGATTTTATTGTATTGTTGTTGCATTGCACGGTGTGTGATATCTTTTATTGGCCATTGTTCTTCACGGTGGTGGTTTACTTCTTTAATCCAACCATACGGTAGTACGATGGCAGTTCCGTTGTTTTGAGTGATAAACTACACACGAATTAGAGCAAATTTAATTTTTTTATAATTTACGCTTCGTTTTTCCTTACAAGTTGGTTCTAATTTTTAATTCTCAACCAAATTAAAAACACGATTAGTATGACTTTAACGCACTGTTTATTTATAAAAGAATATAATTAATTGTATTGCACTGATATAAACTATTTAGAACACGCGAAAGTAAATTTTATAGCAAAATTTTTTCAGTAGTGTTTATGATCACGAAATTTATTAACTAATTTAATATGCATATATTTTTTATTCGCCTTCACATGTTTGCCCCAACTATTATCAACTATCAACTATTAACAACCATATCAAACACACAAATTGATACACCATCAACTTCAAATTGCTCGCGCGATAAGCTTACATACTATTTTTCACACGATGACATGGTCTTTTTTGTGAACTTTCAGCTTATTTCCCTTATTGAAATGATATTTGTTATTTCTAGAACAACAGTTAATTATTTTTTGCTTGAAATGGAATTCGAAAATTCGTTGAAAGAAAATTCAAAAAATAATCCATAAAAATCGGAAAATAGTTAATAATTGCTTAAATGACAAACCAACATGATAGGGTCGGCCGACCTCAGTCCAAATCTAAATCTCCAAACACGACGGTCCAGTGTTGAAGAATGTGCTGTAAGAAGATTAGTTTTGAGCAAAATATGAAACAACGCCGACTCGTCGCATTTTAAGGTTGTGTTGCTGCGTTTCATTTAGTTCCTGTCAAAGGAAGCAAAGGTGATTTAAAAATGGCGCCTATTCAAATGGAGGCAAGACTGTGCAAACTGGACTGGACAAATGCCAATAAAAGAATAGACGTTTATCTTGAAAATGTAATAGTTTATATAAACTATAAATTACAAATACATAACGAGCCAAAAACTGTTTCTTTTTAAAGGCACCTTTGTTCGTACATTTAGTAACAACATATTAATTAATATAAATTGAAATGTTGTGAATTTCATAACATCATCAATAAATATAAATTGTCAATAAATTTAGTTGCCATCATCAAACCTAAATAATATAGATACAAACTGAAAGACAATAGACATATTATTAGTAAAATTTTATGTTTAATTAAAATTGAGATATGTAGATCTACGAGAACCTAATAATAATTGTTTGAAGCCTATATGTCTTTTCAAACTAGTCATTTTTTTTTTTTATTTGAATTTTTATTACTTTCAAGACAAACAGCAAAGCGAATTAAACAGAGTAACTAGTGAAATTTTCAGAGTAATGTGGATCAGTTTTTAAAATACAAGATGTGCAATTTAGAAATAAGAATATCTGGAAAACATTAAAGACAACATTGAAATAAATTCAATCAAATTTTAAAAAACTTCTTCAAAGAATTTTGTAGAAATATTATTCAGAGATGGTTACACTATTTTAAGAAATGGGAGTTGACGTTGTTCTGCAAAAAAACGGATCGTATGTTGAATTATGTGGCAGTAAAAAATATTTTACTTTTGAGTTTTGAGCACAATATCGTTTGTTTCCGATTTTTGTGGTTATGCTTGCAGCACTTCATGTAAGAAGAAGTTATTGTTAAAATGTCAATACTACGAAATTTAAAGCTTACTCATCGTCTTCACATCTTGTACTTTTCTGCATGAATGAAATAATCATTCACAACGCATTTCGTATATAACACAGGGACGTCCTACTAACAATGATGTCCAATAAATAGGGTGACCAATTATTTTTTAAGAAAAAGGAATATCGATGGATGGAAAAAGATTATTGTTTGGGTTAGGTTCGCCCATAATTGAAATTATTGAAAATCAAAAGGTCAGTTCTTAAAAGGGTTAGGTTCTCTCCGTAATTGAATTTTAAAATTTATAATTTATTGTTGGGTTGGCATGGGTTAGGTTCGCTCCGTAATTCAAATTATCAAATTATTGAAATTCAAAATGTCAGTTTTTAAAAATTTATAATTTATGGTTGCGTTCGTTCCGCAATTGAAATTCAAAAGGTAAAAAGGAGGTACAAAAGAAAATACAAAATTCAAATAACCAATAAGAACAATTGCCGCCTCAGAAGGTTTGCACCCCTGGGGTATAGCCCATTTAGCCCTGTGGTTAGATTAGCCCTGAATTATATCCAGCATTCCATTGCTTTGTTTTCATCACATCAATGAACGAAAAAACAGTAGCTGATGAAGGAAGGCATAACATATTTTCTGATATACATTGTTAATATAATTGAGAGCCGGGGTTCTCAAACTGTGGTACATGTACCACTAGTGGTACAAAAAAATTAAATGAATGTTCAAAATGAATGTAAAATTGCGCCCCTTTTAACATTTTGTTTCAATCTTTATTATTCATTTTCGAATATAATTAAATAATATAAATTTAAAGGGTTTTATTCTTTGATTATAAACACTAGCATTTAGGATGCATTGATTTTTAAAGGCGAAATGCTTTATGGTGGCACATATATTTTTGTTTCATATTTATGTGGTACAAAATTTGAGAAGTTTGAGAACCCCTGATTGAGAGACTTATCTCCTGAAATGAGTTTCCCACTACATTGCCAAATTATTACACATTTTCAGAGAATAATTGTATATCTGTGATATTTCGTAACATTTTCATTCGGTGGCCGTGTTCGAGATTGACTTCAAAACGTTTTTCATTGCTTTTTGATTAAAATGTAACAGATTATTCTGAGCGTTCTCAACATTCTCGAATCTATCATTATCCGAACTAACTAATCGCGCAAGTAAAAGCCGTCTTACTTACGCGATTTTTTCGTGGTATGAATTAGTTTGTTGCATCTTGTGCATATAAAAATCACATCTTGTACAAATAGAGAGTATAACACTTGTGACAGGAACTATAGGATCAATGATCCCACACAGGAAAATGTAGAGCTTTTCCAAGTTCTCACAATTTTTATTGCCTTTCTATCAGTCCTTCGCACATTACGCTATTAAGAAGAAATTAGTCACTATATTAAATCACCAATTAGTTACTTATTAGTCACCGCCCCTGTATTATAATAGGGGCTCGCACACAACCCTATTGGTTACAGATCGGTTTGTAACGCGTCCGTGATCAGTCACCCGCGCCTCGTACTTATCGCCAGGTTACTAGTTTCTAAAATTTCGTGCAAAAATATCGGAGCAAACATTTAATTTAAAATTTGTGGGGAAATGTGGAGAAAAGCTTCATCGCCAATAAAGTAGTAAGGAAACTTTATATACTATTAGCGCTCTCGTCGGTGGGTAATCTTGAAGACAAGATTGAAGACTTTATTTTCAATCATCACTATTTCTGCCAGCACAATCAGTTTAAATTAAAGTAAATAACCCATCAGCGTCGGAACATGCCATCAGTACGATAGAATGGTACGATTTGTAGTTAAAATTACTTGATTTGGAAGTAGGAAGCTGTTCTATGCAGGTATGCAAAAATGTGCAGTTTATTTGTTAGATATCAATTGGTTTTGGTGTTTTTTTAAACTTACGAAATATCTATTAGATACATTATTTTTAACCAGTAATACTTGCTCTTTGTTTGTTACAGTGATATAATTCTTTTTTTTTATATATATACAGGGTGAGTAACTTAAATGTCGGTCTTCGATATCATTTGAAATAGAGCAAAACGTTTATCGACAGAAGTTTTTTCGCCTTTAGACCCTTATACTTAAATAAATTATGTCCATCTATACAGGCTGTTTTTTTTTAAACCCCGGCATATTTTTGCTTACATTTTGACTGCCTTTTTATGGCTATACAGATTTTTTAAAATTTTTCCTAGACTGTGTCAACTTATTATTTTTTTTTCATCTGTATTGTGTTGTAACACTTAAGAAAATAAAATATTTGTCATGGGCCTGGCTTGTCTGTACAAATATTGCGTGTGCACAAAGAAAACCTCTGTTATCCGTTGTAATAATCTATTCCAAACACGAACTAATCGCCAAGCGTTATTTCTGAAGAACGTCTATAGTTCTATACAAACTTGATAAATAAATTTTCTAACTTTCTGAAAACACATTATTTGTTATACGCGATGAGCATAAATGAAAATGAAGATTCGTAATCTAATTTGATGTACCGCCTCTTCAAAATTTGGTTTGAACTATTTTGATTAATCCCTGCTTTATACAAATCTATGTAGCATTTACGGAAATTGGAAAGAGGCGGTCAACGAATTTTGATTTGATTTATGCTCGCCCGTTAGTAAAATCTATTTTTTGTAAAAAAATATACCTGATATATTTTAATAATTGAAGACAATTATTTCAGACTACTATAAATTGGGTTACAGTTTTTCATTGTTTTATATGTATTGTGCTTGTTTAAATAATAATTGCAGTTTTAATAATTTATTTCCATTTTATAATTTTAAACTTTTCAACGAATGTGAATTTAATTTCCATTTTATGAACTTATTCATGAACTTAGCATTCTAAATTGTAGGGAACTATTTTGTTCGATATACTCTACATGGAAAGAAAATTACGTTGGTGAATTCTTCAAATTGTAATTTATATCAATTGAAGAATGCTATTGTTTTGACGTCACATAATTCTATTTGTCCAGTAATACGTTGTATTCTAGCGTTTCATCAATTGTAAAGGACGCAAGGTCCTGACAACACATGCTGTCAGAATTTTATGATTATACATTTTGTATTTTAGCGTTTGGGGTTACGTGGCATTGGTTGTTCACCGATAGGTAGCGCCGTGCATTTGTTGTAAATTACATTAGACCTGCATTTTGACATAATATTTTCAGAATAAAATTATCTTACTTTGTAAATAATATGTACTTACTTCTTCTAAATGACTTGGAAGATTTATTATCCTGTCGTTATAATTTGATAGAAGAAGAATAATCCTCATTGACAAACATATACAGATTTTATAACATTAAATAAAATTTCTGATGAGGAGTTTATGAATTTTACACACAATTAGCCATTTTTACATCATTTTAGTTTTACATTTTTTGTCTATAAGAAGATTGATCTGAAGAGGCGCCTAGAGGCTTGTATCATACTGCACTTTAAACTTTAAGTTACCCTCCCCATTATGTTAATTTCACAATTGCATAATTTATTTTTCACTTTAGAAACACTTGGAAAGATGAGTTACTAATAGAGTCGGGAATCTGGTCGAGTACGTGCTCGTGTACAGCAACTGCGTACAATGTATTTTGATGAATGAGGCGTTAGGGAGCTGAGGAAATTGGGAATATTATGGTAAGGAGGATTGAAATGATCATTGAAACTGGAAAAGTCGGCGCCTGAGTTTGTGTTAAATAAAAGAGGGAGAGAACGAAGAAAGCATGGAATGTCAAGGTGGGAGAGGTATAGAGCAGGATGGCCAACAAGTCGATCGATCGACCGCGAAGCGATTTTTGTTCGATCGTCCAGTATTACTCCTTTGTACTCTATCTTTTGAATTTGAATTTCGGAGCGAACCCGACCCATACGACCCTCGAATCTTTATCCCAAAATTTTAAAAATTGTACTCAAATTTCAATTATGGAGCGAACTCAACCCATACAACTCATGTATCTTAAATAGGTAGATTGGCCACCCTGGTATAGAGTAGAAATGAAAAAGCGAGTTGGTTGATAGCGGAATTACAGAAAAGGGCAAGTGATGACATGAATGTAGTTAATTTGTGCAAACATGGAAAGAAATAAATGCGCCTGTTAGATTCATTAAAATACAAAACACGACGTAATAAGAGGTATGAGGATATTGCATATATGAGAGAAAACCGAAGTATTTGAAAGCAATGAAAGGTCGATACGATTTTGATTACAAAATTCACATGTGGATATGAAAAGAAAGGGATTTTGGTGGGAAAACGCTTTGAAAATGCGTATTTTGTGATTAAGGAAGTATGGAGGAAGAAGGGAAGAAAAGGTGAGAAGAAAGTTAACACAAATACATAACTTGTTATCATGGGCGTACCCAGCTAAGGGCAGAGGAGGGCGGCTGCCCCCCCCCCTAGAAACGAAAATAAAAAATAATTAAATGGTTATAAAGTGATGAAAGGAAACAAAATTAGGTAGGGCGAAAGTTTTGAACAAGTTTTCTTCAAACCCAAGAACTCGTAGAATAAAAATCTATATTTCTTTTCAAGCAAATAATTGTAATACTAATAACTAATAAAGCAGTGCTATAATTTAATATAATTTTCTTAAAATTTTGGTGTCATTTCCGTTCTAAAATGTTACAACCTGAACGACCACTGCTTGCCCCCCTCCGTTTTGATTCTTGGTACGCCCATGCTTGTCATAACTTGAAATGTTAAAATAAAAGTTTTTTAAAATTATTTTTGTAATTTATATTAATAAAAAGTTAAGTTCTGTCTTACTGATGCTCGTAGAGAAACTAACGTGACAATAGGTTTAATTTTAATTCTATTTAATGCGCATGCGCGGTTTAAAATCAGTTTCGCTAAACATCAAACCGTTTCGCGCGATACTCGTTCGCTTTTTCAAAAAGTACACGATAGACGTAAACCTTTACATAACCTCGTTATTTAAATTTATATTTAGTTACAAAAGTTAAGGATGAGGTAAGTGCTTATAATGCATTAATGTATAAATTACATGAGAAAAGTCACTTTTAGGAATACAACAATATTTAATTATAAATAATTCGAAGACGAATCACTAGATATATCGGACATCCTAACACAACTTAATCTAAACTTGTCTTTCAAACAAAAATAGAACAATTTGAGGATATTAATGGTTAACAAATTGACTATTGGTATAATGCGCATGGGTCTGATAATTAATTTTCATAAAATCCTCAAACCGCACCGACAGTTTTCAAATAGTTTCAAAATAGTTATGGTCGTTGCAGAAACAGCAAACAGTCACAAATTGACAAACGTCTCTGCACGATCACTATTTCTTAACTGCGCATGCGCCTGATAGTTCCAAACTGTTGGAAACTGCTGCAAAAACAAACTTAATATTTTCTTTATAGTTTGAAACACGATATTTTTTGTAAATCGAACTAACTTATTAATGTAAATTAATATAAATATTACATAAGAAATTTCATTTTAATTCTAACCCGCAAAAAAAACTGTCTGCGTCACTGTGTACTATTTCCTATTACTATTATTAATCGGAAAGTCGCCAAAATCTGCTTACATATTTATGTCGGCGCGGCGCTTACATAAAAACATTCTCCATATTCTATCCAGTGGCGTAGCGAACTTAACCCCCCCCCCATTCGAAAACCATATAATATTATATGTAAAATATACTCGCAAATTAATAAATAAATAAAGTAAAATATATAAAGTCATAGGCTCAAGCTAGGCTTTAAATTTGAGACAAAAAATGTAATTGAGAAAACAAGAGTAGATTTTGAAATTTTTGTTTTGCGGACCATTTTGCGCCCCTTTGTGAGTAGCGCCCGGGGCATGATCCCCCTTGCCCCCCCCCTCGCTACGCCACTGATTCTATCGTACTTAACATACTCACGATATCGCACATTTATAATCTCCGACAAATATTTAACTTAAAACTTAAAACGGCATGCTGATAATTGTAACGGTATTTTAGATAAAGAATTCTGCCAAATACATTTTGTGGCCAGACTTTATTGGATAAAATATTATAAATTGAATTCGATACGCTCTTAATACATTGCGTAAGCAATTTATGTCGATTTTCATTCGGTAAAAAACGCAAGTTTGAAATTAAATATTACCAGCATAACATGCACAAATAAAGGTCCGTATAGTATCCGCTGTGTATAATTCTTGTAAACATCGGGGAGAGTAGGTAGGAAACCCAAGTGATAATGTAAGTTGGCGTAGTGTGTCTAGTTTCGTTTTGCTCGTTCATCGATGGCGTGTATGGATACGTGCGGACGCCTTAATTTTTTTTTTTTGTATTAAATATATAGTGCTATATTAAAATTAGTGAATAAGTTTTAATCAATTATTTAATGAAGTGGGAGAATTACAAGTGTTGTTCTGGACTGGACATTAAGGATGGGTTTAATACCTGTGATAAGTTGTGTTGATTTGAATTAAGTAAGAGTTTATAAATAGAAGAAGGCGTCGAGTGTGAATTAATTACGCCAACAATTTTCACGTTGATTGATGGAATACTTTCGATTGTATTGAGTCATCATTCATAAAGGTTTTGTGTTAAAATCATAAAAATTTATCAGTTTCTTGCTTTCGAAAACGTGTTCTAGAAAATTTTATTTTATGTATAAGTATTTGTTTTATACATAAATTTACAATGTTGTTCTCCCACTTAATATTTCAAATGAATGTGGTTCCGAGAGAATTGAAAAATTATAATATGAATATTTTTTATACAAGCTTTTTTAATACTATAATTACGTGTAGTTAAAGTTTTCTTTAAAGTGTGTTAAAAGTGTTATAAAATACGCTAAATATTCCGAGGTTATTGTGACTAACTACAATTAACAGAATTTTCTAAACTTAACATTCCAAACAGAGATGATTAACGTAAGGTGATAAATGCTTCCTTTATTATACCCTTAATATTCTATAGAATCATTTACACGTAACATATTGTTATAATCGTTAGTTTCTAGTAATCATTGGTATTTTTAAAACAACTATTGTAATATTTGTCGATTATTAGAAAAAAAAGTATTTACAAGCTTAATTTTTGGTGGTCCACGATAATATTTAAACGCTGTGAATAACAATTACTCCTTTGTAAATATTACAATTGTTTGTATGTCATTAGCGTACCGTTAAAAAGTAATTAAATTCAAATTTATTTAAGGATATATGGGTATTTATCAACATAGTTATTATTATTTTACTTTAGTTTCAATATACAGGGTGTCCCAGATAGTGTTCTCACCATTGGGATCTGGTAAACTGTAAGAGATAGACAGTTGGTTAAATGAGACAAAATTTGTGCAACATCATGGCACTTACTAAAAAAAAGAAACATTCAAAATAATGGTTGGTATGGACGCTACACGCAAAAAAAGAAAAAATGGCATTTTAAATTTTCCTTTGTAGCACAGTTCGATGAAAAAATATCGGTATAGTCTTTTAACATTATTAAGGTACTTTTTACGAATATGTTACTCTAATCTAAATAGCTTTTATAATTTTTGAGATTTCATAGCCAGGAACAGGTAGGCGTAAAAAAAAAATATGCGAATCATTCTAATAATTTTGTTATTTCTACAAATAAACCCAAAGTGTTATACATTATTGAAAACACTAAGTTATGTTCTTTTAGATACAATCAAAGCCACCTACGATTTGTATTTAAAATAAGAAAGTTAGCTATAAAATGTCAAAAATTATAAAAGCTATTTAGATTAGAGCAACATATTCGGAATCTACGCATAAAAGTACCTTAATAATGTTAAAATGCTATTCCGGTATCTTTTCATCGAACTGAGCTACAAGCGAAAATTTAAAATGTCATTTTTTTCTTTTTTTGCGTGTAGCGTCCATACCGTCCATTATTTTGAATGTTTCTTTTTTTTTAGTAAGTAGGCCATGACGTTGCGCACATTTTGTCTCATTTAACCAACTCTCTATCTCTTACAGTTTACGAGATCCCAATGGTGAGAACACTATCTGGGACAGCCTGTATAATTTGTTATTTTGTCTGCTATTTTACCTAAAACATAACAAAATGTATTGGGTTATATGTTTTACGGTTTTGAAAAGCAAATTAAAACTGTTTAATATGCACGTTTTGATCAATGACAACTCGCCATCATTTCCATTCCACCCTTGTATGTATATATCTAATGAATGAATGATAAACTAGATATGTAGTTTTTGACGTTGAGGTAAGATTTATCATTATTAATCATTCCATTAATTTCTTAGCAGATGATAATACACAATACCCCCGCAGTGTCCTCAAACACAGCTGTCGGTTCATTTATGTGGGATCTAAACTTTGCATCTGCCAACCGGAATTAAAAATCTTTAAGTGACTTCTTGTTTCTACGCATTTTCAGAAGCACAAAAATCATACATAATTGTTTTAAATCCCTGTTAAACAAATGAAATGTCATCTTTCAAAATATGAAGGATAATAATAATTAAGTTAATCATTGTAGGAGTAGATTAATATTTAATAACAATGAAAATCGGCTCATTTATTTAGATTTGAAACATTTAAGTAATGATGCATCAGATGCATATTTAATATAGGTAGTCTATTTTTTAAAAGATTGAAGTCGTTTGTATTGTGAGCGAAGATATACATACTTACAGCCTCATTCTGAAATAAGTCCCATTATTTTAACAAGTAATAGCCGACCATAGCCCAACCCCAAATATGCAAAAACGTCGGTCCTATGTTGACGGCTCTGTGCCAGAAATAAACATTTTAAACTATCCAAGAATACGCTGTCAAAATTTCAAAGTCAAATTCGCATATGTTTTGATTTTATAACCATAGAACCGAGCGCTCATCGCGTACAGGCTAAAGGCTCGAGCGCACAGCAGATAGGGTGGAGCACTACCTCAGGTAGAGTCTTTGCCGGTTCGGCTTTGGTCGCTTTGTTTACTAATGCAGCCTTGTAGCGGAACCCCATCTTTGTATCTTTCTTTTCAAATAATGGTATAGAAGGTACTAGTTTTCCAAAAAATGTTTTCAAACGCGTTTATCTCGAAATAACTTTTTTCATATTTGCGTGCAGTCTAACTCAAAAAATAATGAACCAATCATTATGAAAATTGATAGTATGATTCTTTATGAAATTACGAATTATATGAACCAGCTTTTGAGATGATATCATGATTTTAAGGGTATTTTTTTGCATAATTAGTGACAAAATAGTGAAAATTGAAGAAAATTTTTAAAACGCATGCAAAATTTTTAATTTTCATTATTTTCACCTGCATTGAGGTTCATATTCTTAGAAAATAACTTATTAATGTAAAATCAAAACCTTTTTGATTTCCGATGAAAATCGGAATGGCTACACGTTCCGCAATTGGAGATCTATACTTACAACCTTCAGCGGACATCAATGCGTAATTTTGTTATTTTTGGCTGAAATTATTCAACAAAATTCACATAAGTTATTCGAAATATGAATAAGATGATGTCAATTTGATTGAATTCTAATTAATTCTTCCCACCCCAAAAAAAAACCCTAAAAACAGCCTCCTAATGTGGTTTCCCCCTTAAGGAAGATTATTTTCTGATACACAGAGTGTCTCGAAATGCGACATTTGCCTGCGAGTTCTCTATTTAAAGCTGAAATTGTTTTTGTTATTTTTTCCCTCAAAATTTCTTGCTTTGCATACTTCATTTAAAAAATTCATACTGCATCGAAATTAGAGATGACAAATTAATATTATTATTTTCTTGCTAACTTACGGAGTATTAAATTAAAAATTAAAAAAATATTGTTTAACAATATTGTCACAAAATTATTACTTGTTTTGTTTATATTACAGTTTAAATAAAATACAATCTCACTGAAATAATTAAATTTCGTTGTCATATGGCTACACTCAAATAATAATGAAATATAACCGTCGTGATTAATTAATAACTAATTATTTTAAACCGATTTCAGTTACCAGCACCTAATCCAGATATAATTTCGAAAATAATGAAAATGCTCTTTTGACAGCTTCAAGATTTTCTCTTATAGAGTGTAGTAGGTCTGGCAAATTGTTGCACAAAGCGGTTTCGGTAAAAACTGGTTAATTTGGTTTTGAAACCGGTTTTGAAAACCGGCTTTCGAAAATCGGTTTTTAAATGAGATATTATTCGAGAAACTTATCGTTTGTTCATTTAACGTCATCCTAACAATAACAAAATTATCTTAACTAATAGTAATTAAATAATAAGTAATTAAGTATACTCCCTCCCTAGTAACCTTTAAACGGCTGGAGTTATCATTATGAGAAAAAACACGTCAATTTTTAATTTTTACTTACAAAATGTCGGTGTTGTCAAAAATTCAGACAGATGTCAACTTTCTTATTTTAAATGGAACACCCTATGTATATATTTTGACGTTTTTTGAAAGGCAACGGAGAGATGAATCCAACGATACAGCATATGTTCAACTTTAATTTCAAAAGTAACAAGATATGCAGCAATAATGTTTCCGTTTCTGTAATATGTTACTGTTTTTAAGAAGCAAAATTGGCCAGGAGAAAAATGATAAAATGGTTCCGACGACTCTAAGTTCGTAGGCGACGTAAACACAACAACAGTTAATCTGTCATTTGAATTCAAATCTCAATTCCATGAACTTAGAGTCGTCGGAAACATTTTGTCACTTTTTTCCTGGCCAATTTTGCTTAAAAACAGTAACATATTACGGAAAAGTTATTGCTGTATATTTTATTACTTTTCATAGCAAGGTTGAACATAATATATGCGTATCGTTGGATTCGTCCCTCCGTTATCTTTTCAAAAACGTCAAAATATACAGGCTGTTCCACTTAAAATAAGAAAGTTAACATCGCTTCCGGTTTCACTAGAAGCGGAACTGATTTTTTGACAACACCGACATTTTGTACGTAAAAATTAAAAATTGAACGGTAGCTCCAGCCGTTCAAAAGTTATCATGGGGGCGGATCGTACTGTATAATTGCTATAGAAAAAAAATACAATGTTATACACGACGATAAAATTTAATTATCGACTCATGACAATTAATTAACACCTTCCACTCATCGATAAAATAGAATTTTATTTATCTATAATAGCATTGTTAAATTTTTAAAAAATTAAATAAAAACGAAGATTTCAAGAAACATCGCCTATGTTGCTCCACTTCCGGTTGGGTAGAAATAAGCACTAATTTTTTCAAATGAAATGTGTATATTTACAGTTACGCAATGTTTGAAAAATTCTTTACATAGTACACCCCCTCATAATGATATTTTCACTTCACTTTCTACTATTGTAGAAAGTCCTTCCATTTGGCAATGTCTTAATTGGTCTATGGAGATTTCAAAAACTATTATAATACTGTTGCTTTGTTGAATCGTGAAGCTATGTGTTTCTAAATTCTGTCGCTGCAGTTTTCCGTAAAAACAGATAAGACATAGAAGTTCCAATCTTACTTCTATCTATCCTTAAATAAGAAAATTATATGGATTTTCTCGGATATAGTTCAAATTTTAATACGTTTATAAGAAAGTACGTAAAAATGTGTCTTAATAATGTGCATTTTTTTGATAATCGTAAAAACGTACAAGTTTAAAAACCAATATTCAAAAAATAACGTTTTTTTAAATTACATCCTTGAAAAGTATGGTATAGACTGAAAATACTTTAGACGATATATACTGAGTGGTACTAAATATTTCTTCTCATTTAACCGCTTCTGTAGCTCTTCATATAAGCGAGATCCCTATAGTTAACAAAAATTCGAAACAGCCTGTATACTGAATGAGAATAGTCCAACATTTGTCACTTTTCGTGTTAATGTAAATTGTTCAACGCAATTAGGTCTTTAATTTTCCAGTCTTATGGAAATGGCCAATATACATGCCATACCAGATCTTTTTTTTTCAAACAGCAATGTATATTCAATTGCAATATAATCTGAATCTTATACTCTTACAAAATATAGTATTCGAGAAAAATGCAAGAAAAGTTCTTAGCGCATGAACTTTTTTTTGCATTCTTCTCAGTGTGTTCTTTTGCTTAATGGATAACAAGCAATGGAAACATATATAAGTTTAATATTTAACTTTTGAAGAAATTCATGTGAAAGTCATTAATGTCTCACAGTTTCAAAAGAACATGAGATAAGTTTTACCTTATTAAACATATTGATTTTCAATTGTTTCTTCTTCGTGTATTGTATTGTATCATTCGTGAATTTTCAAACTTTCTTTTATTTTAACATCCTTAACAATATCAACTCTGTTGTGTTTGGTGATGCAATACAATCCGTTCTGTTATAGTAGGTTAATGTATTTATTTATAGGTATATAAGTTATCAGATAAAGTAGAAAGTATTTAATATGATTAGATTTAAAACGCAACGATAAAATATTTTATCGCTGCTTTATATCGTTTACAAAGGTTTTAAAATGGAGAAAAGCGAAAGTGTGGACTCTCTTGAGGATATTTTAAACCAATTAAACAGTAATGACGAAATTACGAATGAAGATGTTAAAACTAACGTGTATAGTAGTGCAACAGACGAGAACGTATTTAGTGATGATTGTGAAGATATTCCACGGATAAATGAAAATACTCGATGTGATACAGTGAATAATAAAAGTAGTGAATGTGAAGAGTTAAATAAAGCAGAACAAAAAAGTAGTGAAAATGTTGGCGAAATCAACAGTGATAATGAAACGGTAAATAGTGATGATTTTGGAGAAATTTCTAGTTCGGTGAACTTGGACGATGGGACTGAACGAAATGAAGTCGTCGAATGTCATAATCAGTGTATTAATAATGATAATATCGAGTTCAATAATAATTTAGTAAATAAACCAAGCGAATCTATAAAAATAAATATAGATGGCGTAACAGAAGGAGAAAGTAACGACGACATTTCGAAAAGTGTCAAAGGTGCCAGGAGTCAGAGTATTTGTTCCTTCATAGAAGAAGATATAATCAGTCAGTTTCTGGACAAATCGACAGATGATGTATGTATTTATCTTTTTTTTTTAGAAGAATTATGATTTCTTAAATTAGAATTATCTTTAGTTCATTTTTACTTTAAGGTTACGTTTTATACAGGTTGTAACGTTAGTGCGATATTCTTCGATATCTCCGTTTAATGCAAAATACAAAAAATATTTTAAGACAAAAGTTTTTTGAATTTATGGTCTCCACCAACTAAAATTATTTTCAGTTATACGGAGTGTTTCGTTTGTGCGCAACCACGAACAACTTTAAAATTTTAAATGGAATATTATTACATTTTTGAATTCCCTGGGTAATTCTAATTTTAAGTTTGTTAAGATAATATTTGTCTATGTCTATTCGTTTTTAAGATATTTGCATTTATTCGGAAATTTTGACAGCTGACGGTCTTGAAGGGAGCTATTTTATAACAAGTAACAATAACAGTTACTTGTTATAAAATAGCTCCCTTCTTTCTAATTTTGTGTAGCTTAGAGGTCATAAAATCCTATTCAATTTTATACATTTATGTGTCGAAAACTAACATTTAATTTTGTTCGCTGTTCCTAAATATACGTGATGTTGATTTAACATCTGCCTGTTAACAGCCCGATACCCCCCCCCCCGTGCATCAGATTTGTGTTAGATAAATATGGAAACATTTTCAATTAAAAATTGTCTAATAAGTCAAATATGAAAAATTACCCTTTGCTTACATCTAATAGACAATCTAATTTAATTAAATAAAAAAATCTCGTTTTAAAAATGTTATGGTACCATATGAAAATTAAAAATTGGCAACGATCATATTGGATCTCATTACGATTTCTTCTGTGGAAGTCCTAATGTAATACTCAAAAAATGAGGCATATTTTAAAAAGTTTGCAAATTCTTGACGTATTGTTTCTATTTCAATGCTAATTTCTTCTTAATTTCTTTTACTATAACGAATTGTTTTAATATTAAATTTAATGATGCTCAAAGTAGTTGACTCGATTTTTTTCTGGTCATAAGTTTGCTGTATTTACTTAACAAACATTTAATTAAACCTGTTCGCTATTGTTTCTTTAGACCAAACCCAAACGACATAATTAACAAAATCGTTTGACAGTTCCGTTCGAATTATATTTGTTGCATTATTTTTTTTTTGTACATATTAATTTTTATTTTTTAAATCAACTCAAATCAATATTTTTAGACTAACATTGTTTCGTGAATGCTTATGCATTTGCGAGTTTGTTATAATACCGATAAGTTTTTCAAACAAAGAACACTAAAATTTTTCAACTTAACTATAAGTAGTATCCCAACAATTACTTTTTGTGAAATTTGCATAATTAACAAAAAAATATGTTGTTGATGACGGTCAATTGTTTCACTTTTTCGATAATTGGCTCGAAATTTGTTAACACGAATCTCTAATCATAGAGCATGTGAAAGTGAAATAAAATTGCACAGAGCAGTCTTATACTAAGTCGTTACACCCGAAAATGGCAGTTAGAACTCATTAAAACAAACAACTTTTCTTAGTTCCAATTTTTGATTTGGTGTCCCGGTTCGTAGCTATTGGAGTTCTTTTGTTTTTCGAAAAATCGTAATAACTCCCTTATTTTAAGGACTATTGAAAAAAACAAAAATTTTCAAAATTAGCTTTCGGCTCTCTAAAACATTGCATTTACAATTATTTTTTATTTTTTCAAATAACAAAATGTCGATCGATCAAAAATTTCAAAACAAGATTTTTTGACAACCACTCCATCGATTTTTGAAAATAAAACATTTATAAAATCCTTAAACTATTTTCTACTTTATCACAAATCTTGTTTAAGTTCAATAGAAAATATCAATTTCAAAAGAGCGAAAATTCTAAAACATGTGCTTCGATTTTAGTCCAAAGGTCAATAGTAGATTCTTCCTTTAACAACAAGAAATTATCACCGTTACAATAGATCTAATTTCGAAAGAACTTTCCAGCGAATATTCTGAAAAATGTACGACACCTTTAGACGATGACAAAATCCTGGAAAAATTCACTAACTTATCACCATTTACACTGGGAAGATTGTCTTCTATATTCCACAACTATGGATTTTTTCTGATTCCTTAATTGCTTCTCTCGTTGACGTTTGACACAATAGTTGGATAAATATGCACTTCAAGGCAGGTTGCTTTGATGAAATGAAAAATATTTAACTGAATTTTGTAAAATTTTGTATTTTCATGGCTTGACGACAGCAAATGGTCAGGAATAAAAATTGTGAAGGTCGTTACTAGAATTATTTACCTAAACATATAATTTAATTTAGAATGTAGTTTTGAAGAATTCTTATTTCCTTTTCATTCAGTATTGTAGATATTCGCAACACATACAGGTGTCCATTTTCCATCTCCCTATATGTCTCCCTATTTGTCATTTTTCTCAACCTATTTTAAAAAAAAGTCTTTTTTCATTTACTTGAATTACAGATAAGTATTAACAAAGTAAAAAAAAAAAAACAATTTAATACGAAATAGCTTCCTGCACAATTAAACAAAAGAAGACTAGGTTTGATAGGTCTCTTTGCAAAAAGAATTCCGTAAGATCCAATCTCCTAGAAGTAATAACGCTCAGAAATTTTGTGAACCACAAATAATCTTGTTCTATTAATAGGTTTGTTCCTACAAACAGTTCCGAGCGGTTCAGTATTTCATCGACCAATTAAAAACATCCAATTTAATTCGTTACTAACTTCAAGCAACTGAAATTCGCTCCGTGATAGGCCAGAGAAATTTACAAGAATATAGTTAAAATACATACTTGTTAAGTATTTTTTATTTAGGCCCGTATTCACCAAGGCCAGTTAAATCTCCAGTTTACTAACTACCGATTAAATAAAATCTATAGATTAAAATAAACTGACGTTTCACCATCGCATTCTTGATTTTATTTCGTTTCAGTTAGTAAATCTTCAGTTAAGTAAATATGTATACACTATCCATTCATAGGGTGCGCTGA